>JAPTHA010200369.1:10958-26254 GCA_029814585.1 Gymnapogon annona | reverse complement strand
TAGTGTAATATAGTGTTAATAGTGTCACAATAAGTATAGTGTAATATAGTGTTAATAGTGTCACAATAAGTATAGTGTAATATAGTGTTAATAGTGTCACAATAAGTATAGTGTAATAGTGTTAATAGTGTCACAATAAGTAGTGTAATATAGTGTTCAGTGTCACAATTAGTGTAATAGTGTTAATAGTGTCACAATAAGTATAGTGTAATATAGCGTTAATAGTGTCACAATAAGTATAGTGTAATATAGTGTTAATAGTGTCACAATAAGTAGTGTAATATAGTGTTCAATGTCACAATAAGTATAGTGTAATATAGTGTTAATAGTGTCACAATTAATGTAATAGTGTTAAGTGTCACAATAAGTATAGTGTAATATAGTGTTAATAGTGTCAGAATAAGTATAGTGTAATATAGTGTTCATAGTGTCACAATAAGTATAGTGTAATATAGTGTTAATAGTGTCACAATAAGTATAGTGTAATATAGTGTTAATAGTGTCACAATAAGTATAGTGTAATATGCAGTTTATAAATGGTTCCATATCTTATAAAACATCCCAACTTCTTTTTTTCATCCAGTAGTTTATTTTCTCCAGGTTAACACAAATGTTGAGTTCTTCAACCACATCTTGATTGGAAGAGGGGGCGGGGTCTAATTTCCAATTTCTAGTAATACATTTCTTGGTGATTGTCAACAGAATTTCTGTCAGTTTAGTTTGATTGAGACTTCAGGGTTCAGTGGATCCTGGTGTCGTGCTTCAGAGTGGGATGTCTGAAGCGCAGTGTTTCCAGAATATGAAAGTCAGCTCAGGATTTAATGGAACAGTTCCTGACAATGATTTCACAAGAAGAAAATGACACGTTTGGATGCAAGAAACGGCTGATGAACTGATGTTCACAGTAATGTTTTTCTTATTTTGGATGAAACTCCATGTAAGAGAAAGTTTAATGTGATGAAGTGGATTTTATCAAGATAAGACAAGATCAGAGTTCAGGAAGTGTTCAATGTTCAAAAACTCCAATCCCTAATAGTCGGCAATCCAAATGTATCAAAGATATGATTCACTTATTATTTTAGCAAAATTTTATTTACATTTTTCAAAACTTTTTTTTACGTTGGGTTAAAAAAAACTTCTTTTTTTTAATTAAGGTTTTTCAAAAAACGTTTTGGTTCTTTTTTTCATTTAAAAAACATTGAATTTTGTTAAATTAGATTTGTTGTCAAAAAATGGATAATTTGTAAAAAAAAATTAACTTTTTTTTTAATAAAAAAACAATTCAAAATATATAGGTAGACAAACACTTAAATATATTTCCATGTCCTTATTTTGAGAAAAAAAAAAAAACTGATGTTCTTCTGAATGAAACACACTGGTTAAATTTATTTCAAATAATATTTCATTCTGACAAATACTGTTAGTCTGCCTAAAAAGGATAAAGGCTCCTGTTTAAGTATCAGGTTTGTTTGAACCTGTAAATCCGTCTTTGTTTCAACACTAATATATATGCATACAGTATCTAGGTGTCTGCTGCACTAACAGCGATGACACAAACACTGTGTGTGATTAGTAACAGAGCACTGGTGCATCCGTTACATGTCACAGACAAACTCATCTGCTCCTGTGGATGAATTACACTGAAAATATTCACAATCAAAGAGTTAACTACATGTTCTAGTTCAGGGTTCACATACACAACAACACGATCAGAACTGAGACATAATGACCATTCCAAATTTGTCTTGATCTTACTGGTAAAATTTTAAAAGTACAATTAAATGAAATAGTTTGTTTTAGTTCAGGTGACTCAGGTCAGTCCAATTTTAACAATGTTCTGCCCGACTCAATGTGCATGTTTAGATGGTCTGATCAACAAAATGAGACCAAAATATTGTTGAAATTGCAGCTATATTTCATAGGAAACTTAAAGGTCACCCTTTTCCACTTTTAAAACAGACAAGTTTGTCTTTGAAAAAATGTGAAATTAAATTATCCAAATATTTAAAACATTATTTTTCAAGTCTGTCACATATTAGGCTTTATTTGCCCCCTGAACATTTTACATTCCTGCTTTAAACAAACTTCTGATTTAGACAATGATTGTCTTGCACACTAACACAATGCACTGTGTTGTACATGTAAAATACCTTTGTGCTGTAGGATTCACACAAAAACCCATATTCCAGTACCTGTCTGTGATTCACTCCATTTTGCTGGCAGCACATTAAAACATATTAGACTCATTCCAATGTGTTTTTCTCCTAAAACATACAAACTTTGACAACGTTAAACTGATAAGATGTAGAAAACCTGAAGCATTATTTGGTAGTGGTTTATATTTGACGTTTTCTCCCAAAGTCACTTAAAATACTGTCAGACAATTAAACAGAATCATTCTGTAATTAAGTAACTGCGTGGCCCTGATTACGTAAAAGCCGTTAGCACTGGCTTTAAAATATACTTTCAATCATTTTGTTCATAGCAAATAAATGGCGGAATATAAAAGATGACCGTTTTTTAAACCTTACAGGTGACTTCAATGAACTTCTAAGAAAGTTTGACATCCTGTAGAAACCAGTAAATAGTGGGATTCACTCATTAGGTTTAAACTCCGTTTTCACTGCTCTTCTGCTGCTGGGTCCATTCCTCCCCTCCACGTACTGGCTTTGTCTGGAAGGAAAAAGGTGGGGTTTTTAAATCGGAATTCTAGGTCAAAAAGTCCTTCACAAAAATCTAACCAAACATATGAAAGGAGTTCTGAGTCGTATTGACAGCAGCAGGACCACCAACAACTCAACACTATGTCTTCCAGTCTGTGCATACACAGTAGCAGTGTGTATTCACAGACTGGGGAGACGTAGTAGTCAATCAAATCAAATCAATCAATCAATCAATCAATCAATCCTTTATTTATCCCCGCAGGGAAATTGCTCCAAGTATGTATGTAATAGTAATAGTATGGATATGTATGTGGATACATACAGAACAGGCCAAAAGTGTGGACACACCTTCTCATTCAATGCGTTGTCTTTATTTTCATGACTATTTCATGACCATTGTAGATTCTCACTGTGTTCATCAAAACTATGAATGAACACGTGGAGTTATGTAATTAACAAAAAAAGGTGAAATAACTGAGAACACGTTTATATTCTAGTTTCTTCCAAATAGCCACCCTTTGCTCTGATCACTTTTTTATGCACACTGTGCATTCTCTGGATGAGCTTCAAGAGGTCGTCGCCTGAAATGGTTTTCACTAATTATCACTAATTATCAGGGTTCATTAGTGGAATTTCTTGCTTTATCAATGGGGATGGGACCATCAGTTGTGTTGTGCACAAGTCAGGTTAATACACAGCCCACAGCCCTACTGGACAACTGTTCAAATTCACATTATTTTATTATTATTATTATAGATTATGTTGATGCCTTCAATGACAAACTACAATGTAAATAGTCATGAAAATAAAGGAACCTCATGGACACATGGATGCACAGCAAACTGAAGTACAACTATTGGGAAGATGAACCGCTGGTGTTAATATAATTACCCTTAACTAGAACAAATGTACATAATTGTTAATACTCCTACTACAAATACAACAACTAGCAGTGGATGTACCAATACTACCATAACTGTGAATACACATTACAGAGACCTCTGGCGTCTATGGAATATACACTATGGCAGGAACAGAAAAGAGTTGTGTGTGTCATGAGTCTCCAAGTCGAAGCCTGTAGGAGGAGAGCTAAGAGCAGCCCAGGTCCCTCCGACTGAAAGCGTTATTGGAAAAGGAAGGTCTTCAGCCTACTCTTTAATAAAGACAGGGCGTCTGCCCTAGGGAATAGTTCTTAAAACTCGACCAAGCCCTAACTTCTCCCCCCCCTCCTCTGTTTTGATTGGTTGCTTGATTGCCCTCACAACATCTTTGAATTATCGACACTCCCATTTGTATATCGGAAGCTAATTGTTTACGCACGTCTGTAAACAAACATCAAGCTTTCTTCCAATTAAAAGAAATGGTTGGTTATTTTAACTCTGACAACAGAATGAGGCTCACATTTGCATGCTGGGTAAATTCATTAAATAATAGATTTCATTGACTGCGGAAACTCACCTAACATCCTCATCAGCTTTCAGGGCAGATTTGGAAATACCCATGCCTGACGGAATCCTGTCTGGGTATCGCACAGCAAGTCTGGAGCCCTTCAACTCAAAGCCCTGAAGAAGCAACAACGTAAAAATGAGAAGCATATTTCAATAAAGAGAAAATATTTCACACTGGACTGAGAAGTAACCTGGCACACTGTAACATGTCGCTCCACCACCCTTATGCAGCGTCAGTCTCACTGACTGCACAGAAAAAACAACATACAAACCATACAAATAAAGGACACTTCTAAGTACTTGCACTCTGCCGTTGATGTAAACAGTAACAAAACCCATCCTCAGGACACTGCACACTGACAACGGACTCACTTTTTTTTGTTGTTTTTTTTTTCTCGACTCTTTTATATAGTCTTATATTTTTTTATTCTTGACTGTTTTATAATTAATGCAATTTTAACTTACTGAACATGAAACCAAATTTCATTGTATTGTCCTATGGAATTCTATAAGGATGAATCTTATTAAATTATGTGAATAAAACTTTCTTTCTGCTTTTCCCTTCTGGGGTCTCCATAGTGAATCTAATTTGCATATTTGATTTTGGCATATTAGATTACGCCTTTCCTGACACAACCCTTGTATTTATCCAGGCTTGGGGCTGGCACAATGAGTGAAGGGCCTTGTCCAAGGACCCACACTAGACACTTATCCTGGGAATCGAACCCAGGTGCCCTATGCACCAGTGCAGTGAGTTACCAACTGAGATATCTAGCGACCTTATTAAATAACGGGCATATTCTGTCATTTTTAGGGCTGCAATCAATAAGAATTTTAATAATGGTAAATTATTTGAATAACCGATTCATTAGATAAACACCAAAGACTCAATTGTCATAGATCTGTTTTTAATCCAAAACAGACAAGTCACTAATGGTTACATCCCCGGCAGTGCTGCCGTGGCCACTGGAAAACACGGTCCAAACCCAACTCGAATGCTAAATCATTGCTAACTTTTTTAAGAATCAATTTAAATCTATTTGATGTTGCAGCACTAGTCATTTTGTCTCTTTGTGTCGCTGTGTATGAAGTACAGGGAGTACTTACATGAAAGCGCTGAATTGCTTCATCACAATGCTCTGGTTTGGTAAAGTTGACAAAGGCGCAGCGTTTGTTAATCAGGAGTTTGACACTATAAACGAAGCCAGCCCTACAGAGATGGAGACGACAGATGAACAACTGGGAGTTACCACGCCAACAGCACTTGACCTCAATATAACAAGATACGCGTGTGAATATTGTGTTATCTTACTCATTAAACAGGTTGGAGATCATAGACGCAGTTACAGGGTAAGTCACGTTTCCCACCCAAACTGGAAACAGTTCCCTGTTAAAAGAGACCATTTGACAGATGATTGGTTGAAAAGTCACCACTTAAACCATTCAATCTTCTATGAAAGACCTACTTTTATTCTAATGTGGTTGAATGTCACCTCAAAGGGCTACTTTCAAAGCTGAGAAAAATATAGAATATCAACAAACCAGCAGTCACTGCTTTCAGTGCAGTCATTATTTCTCCCGGTGAACTGGAATAACACTAAATAAGATGATGGCTAAAGTCAAGACACATACAGCTGTGTGGCTGAAAGGGTACTTACGGCTGGGATTGTTCATGGTGGGTCTTTGGCCGACATTGGACATTCAGGGTCGGGGCTAAAGGAACGTTTTGTAGAGGTGGGTTTGGAACACTGTGGGATGGTGGACTGTGAGGAGCAGCAGTATTCATTGTGGCAGAAAGGACGGGTGACAATCCTGTGACATTAACCATCCGAACTGGGGGAGGAGCTCTATTATGGAAAAGACCTACAAGAAGATGACAGAAACATACACGTCACAGATAAGTACGCGATCGCATTTAGGCTTATATGAAAAATTCAACTCAAAGTGTTGCTTCTGTTATAAATACACTCTAAACAGGGGGTGACGACACTCACCAGGTTGATGTTTTAACTTGGACAACACTGCTAGTGCTTTATCAACACTCCCATGAATAATTAAAGCATTTGAGCTCTGCTCCTGAGAGAAACCATAGTCCTGAAACCAAACGCACAAGCAAATACAGACTATATTTAGATGGATCCAAAAAAACCTTTATCAATGGATTAGCTCCGGTCCCTTTAACCTCTCCATTCACAATGGATCCATAATGATGCATTAGAATTATACAAGTCTAAATTTCTCTATTAAGATTTTTCCCATACATACACATGCTAAACCTTGTTAAAAAATTAAGTTCTCCATTATGCCGTTTACTTTACTGTAGTTCTGAGCACCAACACATAATTAATGATTATGTAGGTAATGACTGAGAGTAATCGGAGCAGTGCAAGTGAAAATTTACATAAACTTGGGGCGGGGTGTGTATAAAGATGCATCACCTGTGGAACAGATTCACCCAATGTTTCAGTATTCAGTATAACATTCACCTAGGCTTGAAAGTGAAGTGTTTGTTGATCACAGGTCAACAGGTCACTGTGACTTCAAGTGAGTAATTGATCTAAACTGCTATGGGATTCTTTCTCATTTAAAAAAAAAAAAATCAATGTGATGAATTAAGATGTCAAAATTAAATGTTGAAATCGAGCTTGATTTCGCTTCATGTATGACTGATCATAGTCTCTTTGATAAAATGATGTTTGTTGATCGTTGAGCATTGAGTTGCAGCTTTGTTAATCAATACACAGGTATCAGATCAGTGCGTCTGTAGTGTGTTGTTTGCTGGCCCTGAAGAGGGCGACAGCAGTGTGAATTACAGAAGGAAACTAAAACTACCTTCACAAAGACTAGTGCAGGGATTCTCAACTGGAACAGTTTTCAGTGGGCCATAGTAGGCCTTTGCTGTGGCAATAAATAATGTAGAAAAAAAAGAAATATGTGCTTGTATTTTGAAAAGCGTTTTCTATTTATTTTTTCTATATTTTTTGAAATCATAAAAGTGGATAAACTCTGAAGCAACAGAATTTATTCAGTAAAACGCACAACCTTTTTCAGTATGTACCAACTGATAAGGTAATTGGAAGAAAAAGTAATTTTGTATACTTGAATCTTTTTGAAGTGCACTTTGTTTGAGTTTGTGGATAAAAAACAAGACACTAAATTTATCCCGTAGTGCACTGTTGGTTGTCATATTGGCACTTTTAATTTTATTTTTAATTTAATTTTCATTGCCAGAATAAGTTACTGAATAAACTTTAAAAGTACACTTACTGTCGTACGACTGAATGTTATGTTAAATCAATTTGAAAAGTTGACATTTTTCCTTTGATTTGGGTCACGGCTTGTCATTAAGAGATGGTGGGTTCTGAAGCCAGACCAGTTGAGAATGAAGACAAAGAAAGAGAAAAAGCAGGGCCTCTCCGTGGGTTGCCTGTCTGAACTCTAGGTGACCTCCCCGTGTAAGTGCCTGTGTAAGCTGCAGGGAGGTGAGAGACAGTCACTCAGATAGTAAGAGCCAGTCATTCACGTAGTCAGAGGGAGATGGTCAGAGAGGGCTGCTCATACAGCCAGAGGGAAAGGAGCCTTGTCTGATTGTATCTAGGGAAATTTAAGATTGAGAAAAACAGAGAGGGGCCTCTTTTGACAGGAGCCTCTTCTAATTAGGCAAATCTACGATTGAGAAAAACAGAGGGGCCCCTATATGCAGAAATTCTGTATCAGGTCTGACAGAATGCAAGGTTGAGACTGAGTAAAAACACAGTCGTAAGTCACCTGCAAGAATGAGTGTTAACAAGAAGAAATCTGTTAACTGGGGAGGGTCTTGGGTGTAGGGGTGGGTCCGCAGACGTGCCTCAGACCTGCCCGGGGTTTGTCTCCTTGTGTTTATCTTGTTTTTGCAAATAAAGACTTGTTCGCTCCTGAAGACTGGTTGGTTCAACTCTTTTCTGAGTCTGTGACCTGAATTCCTGATCATTACCACGATTCGACATTTATTACTGGGGAAAAATACAGGCACTCAGTACAGTTAAAGCAGGGAGAGACTAAGGCGTGATTTATGCCTGGGTCACATCAAGAACCACTGGACTAGTGCACAACATGTACATCTACTGTTCATATGGTCTCCACGATAATAACATGTGGATAAAGGAGCTATGAAGAAGAAACATTAAGAACAATATCAACAACAAAGGTTTGATTAACAGATGATAATGTTCAGAGAAAGTAAAATTACTATTTTTTTGGCAGTAATAGTTTACTGAAATACAGTATTCTTACTAACGGTAGGTTTCTAGTCAATGAGAGAAATGTAGAAACAGAGGATACGAGAGCCGATGCCTTTAACTCCACCCCATAACCACATAATTATACACGAGTTTTAATAATAATGGATTAGATTTTAACAAACCTTTTCAAGAATTTTAACTTTACACAGTCGCACACTTATTTACGTACATTTCCTTATATTATACATTTGTCTAGTACGTTGTAAAAAGGCTGTTCTAATTGTATTTAATTAGGATATTTGTTTAGAATATATAAATATGTGTGTAAGTGTATTTCGTTTTATGGTTTTTATATTTGGTTTATTTTGAGGTATATACATTTTGTAGAAATGATCACCTCTGTTCTGTTACTTTTTATTACACTTGCACGGACCAACTCTAACACACATCTATTTCCTTTAAGATGAATTAAGTATTGAGAACTTTTACTTGAGTATTTTTTGAACTTCTGTCTCTGGGTGGATTCACTTCAAACGCAGGTTACTTTTACACACCATTAGTTGTATGATCTGCACCCGCATCAGGTCATGGGCGGCTTCTGCACAGGAAGCGTTGAGTTTGAGAACCTCTCTGAAAGCATCTGCAGCCTCTGCATACCTCTATAGAGGGAGGGGGGGGAAAAAAAAAGAAAATAAATGAGCATTTTATATGTGCAACCTTGGGACAGACTCCAAGTTTAGTCTTACAGTCCAGTTTTGGACTTATCAGCTCCACCTCGACAGGCTGAATAAATAATGGGACTTGGAATTCCTTTGATGGTGTGGAACAAAGGTTGGAGTAACTCTGAAGTCACATTAAGCGCTTGTATCTTCATGTATGCACTACTGCAGGGGTCAGCAAACTGTGGCTCTTTTGATAACTGCAGCTGGCTCGCAGATAGGTTGAAAGGGTCAACAAGAGGGGAGGCGTTATTCAAGTCTCTCATCGAGATCACCAAAGTAAAAAAATCTACCGATGGATAAGCTTATTGTGGTGTGCACTCATGGTGTTACGTGTATTTTATTTAACATATTTATTGTTGGTCAACTCCAGTATAACAGTTATTAAAATGAATAAATTGTAACTGGTGCTGTTCACAATGACCCATGAGCTGTACCACCGGAGCACAACTAGCACTTAATAATTAAATGTGAAGTAACTGCTGCTGCTCCGGCATCTACATTGTAATGAATATTATATTTTTATCATATTACATACCAATATACTATGCTCAGTTTCTACACTTTATATTCTTGTATAAATCATGTTTTTACCCATACTCCGTCAAGTGTTTGATATTGTGCCCACGTGTGTTTCTGAACACACCAGATCAGAGGAAGGTTTGAAGGTTACAGGAAATATGCAGCCCTTGAGCCGGTACAAGCTGCCTGAAGCAGACTCAAGGACAGGATGACTCCCTTTTGCTGAACTGTCAGAGGAAGAACACTTAACCCAATCTACAAAAAAAGCTACAAACCTTGGATTTACGGCAAATGTCTGATTATAAAGAGTTTTGCGCACCTTGTAATCTCAAATAGGAGGAAGTTGCCTTGTCGCGAACTGCTAATCTCTTTATACGTGTAAAAGATTACGTAAAACTTTGATCTTGTCTGCTCTTTGTACCTGCAAGTTTGCGTGTGAGTTATTCAATTTCCCTGACAGACATAAATCCAACGGTCTATAAGACATGCACTTACAACTCCACCACGCTACCACCATAAATTATTCCACTTTGCATATGTATATTATTCAGCCCTGTCAATTATGTTGTACAAATTAAAGCCACATTTGCATTCACTCATACAAACGAATAGTATTAACACTAGTGTGAAGCACTGCAATACCTCTAGTAATACCTGAATGACCTGGAAATGAATGCTTGTTACATTAATTATTATTAATTGAGCCAAAACAAAAATATGCCGCTTATGAACATTTTATGCCAGTTCACCATTGAACAGTCAAACCACTGACGTGGAGTTGTGTATCTGAATCTCATTATTCATGTCCCATTTCCTCCATTTCTCAATAATTCTTGAATGAATTCTAGAATGATGGCGCTGCTGAGACGGCTACCTATCCGGTTGCTCTGTACAACTGTATTGTTTTTATTTAATTTGTACAACTTAAAACTGTATAACTCCACAGTGGGGGGGTGGGGTGGGGGAGTATGATCAGAAGGGCAGAAGATGCACTTTAAAAAAAAAGTGCTATATTTTATATTGTGAGTTATCGTATATATTAATATATACAGATACTGTTTTTATTATGTGTTGTATTTCTATTTTGTCTTTATTCTGTGTTTATTTTGTATTATACGGTGTGTACTGGTGCTGGAACAATAATTTCCCAGAGGAACTTTCCCGAGGGATTAATAAAGTTCTATCTATTCTATTCTATGAAAGGATTAAAGATGAAAGTATTTACCTTCAGACCTGCCAGAGCTCTGCCCTTCCGAAAGAGGCCTTTAACCCAACCTGGACACATACTGAGAGACAGCTCTGCATCAGTCAGTGCCTTCTCATATTCTTGCATCTTCTCAAAACAAAAAGCACGATTTCCAAACAGTCTGTGATGGAAAGAAACATTCCAAACATAGTATTAAATCAGTCGCAGAGGCATGTGGCATCAGCAAATTTACTGCCACTGAAACATTTACTCACTTAAATTCAGTTGGGTTATATTTTATGGCATCTGTAAAATATGTGACAGCCTTACTAAACTCTCCGGCACTTGCAAATTTATTCCCAATCGCTAAAACACAAACAAAGAGATGCATATCACAATCCAGAATTTGACGCACCTGCACATTTTCTAAAGTACAATACAAGGATTTGGAGAATAGAACAATACTCGGCAGAGTTCAATGACAGAGTGATTCTTATTGTATGGGGCATCTAAAACGTTTCCCGCCACAGTCATGTCATACAGTGACGGAACTAATGCTGCTGACCCATTATTTTGTTCTTTTGACACATACTCACATGCAAGTTGAGTGCTTATTTTTATATTATTTTCAACATCAGGGATGCTAGGGGTGGCAGAATCCTGCAGCGAGAGAAGAGGAAACATGAGCAGTCATTTATAGTATTTGCTTCTCTCGTGCACTTTTCAGCCTGAAGGAGCTTACTGCCTTTTCAGTGTCCTTGTCTTCAGTAGTTTTCCCAGGGCTTCTTTTAACCGCCATCTTCTTCTTCTCTGTGTTCGGTTTCTGCTCCATTTTACGCTTGGCTATCTCGGCAGCTTTAGTCACAAAGGTACTTGTCAAATCCAGTTCCTTAAGCAGAGACAGACCAATGTGTTTCTGAACTATTCAAGCTTATGAAGCAGAAACCAGTTTATCTGATTATATCTTGTTATGACACTAGACGGCTTAAGAAATGGGGACAGATGTAAAGATGTGAAATACATTTCATATTCTAATTTACATAAGAAAGATATAAAAGCCAGAGTGACAAATGAAGCCCAGCCAACCAATAGCACCATCTACCGAGTTCCTTTTTCTCAATTAACTTTTCCTTTTGAGGACATGCTCTACTGGACAGGAGTGTGAAGGAATGCTCAGTACCTCAAAGGTGTCATTGTCACTATCTTCATTGCTGGATGCACCTGGACTACTGTCACTGCTCTCTGTGTCTCTAGCGGAAGCAGACTCTTTAACACCCAAACCATCTTTAGATTTAATTCCTTCTTCTTTTGACTGTGATGACTTATCTGTCTGTTAAAAAATCAATAAAAAAAACATACAAAAGAAATACAAGGCAGGTGTTCATGGCGACTGAGTATTTGGTTGAATATATTAAAAAAAAGTGTAGAAAAAATTTCAGCCTTTACTGAGTTTTGTTTTTCCTTCTCGCGCCGTTTTCTTTCTCTCTGTTTCTGTTGGGGCAAAAATATAGGTACTTAGACTTAATTCAGTAAATCTTAAGACTTGACTTCCTTTATTGTCATCTCTGTCACACATGGTCTTGCAACAAGAAAAATTTTGTCCAATTATCTTAAAATATAACAGTGAAGTAGCCGTTAGTAGAGACTGTAAAACAAACATTTTTGAAGAGGTTAGAAGATTGTGATGCAGATCATGTATCATAACCCACCTGCTTCTTAAGTCGCTTCTTTTCCTTGCTCTTTTTGGATTCTTGTAATAATCTTGTTTTTCTTTCCACATTCTAAAAACAAAAACATTCGTAGATGTCAATCATTAGGACTGTGCGGACGCAAAATAGGTAAACAGCCACAAAAAATGTTAGCTTACACTGTCTGTTGCCGGAACATTTACATAGGGAAAATGTGATAGCTCATCATCAGGTGTCACCAGCCCTGTTAAGAAACATGGAGTCAAGCATATAGACTGTTATGCTTAAACAGTTAGAAGTGAAGGGGAATAATCAGTGTTTGAAAAAAAATGTTCTAAGGTCGAGAGTCACACTTTTAATTCACATGTTACATGCAATTGAAAGGCCAGTGTTTGTAGGATGTTATTGTGTACATTCTTACCCAAGAAGTTATATTCCATCACCCGTTGAATAGAACATCTACGAAACATATCCCTAAATATCTGCTAGACAGAAGACAGTATTCAATATCAAAAACAGTCTTTAAGTTTCACTTTCATTTTTCTAGACAGAACACTAGTACAGACTCCCAGAAAACGTTCAGCACCAAATATTGCTGGTTCTCGGGTTTAAAACATTACTTTAAAATTATAGACAATAACACCAATACACCAACATGAAAGTACACTAAGCCTGATGTGTCCAGCACAACTTTTAAGTTTCACTTTCATTTTTCTAGACAGAACACTAGTACAGACTACCAGAAAACGTTCAGTACCAGATATTGCTGGTTCTCGGGTTTAAAACATTACTTTAAAATTATAGAGGCAATAACACCAATACACTAATGCGAAAGTACACGAAAGGGTTAAATTTTCTATATTTAACCCTGAGGTGGTTTATCGCTATGCATTACGATCCTTTTGCATTTTTCGGAGGAAATCCGTATTGTCATAGGTTTAATTTAGTGACAATGTACTTTTTAAAAGAGCGTCATTTCCAACGTAAGCATAAGAAATCAAAGACAATTGAAGTCTTGGTCTTTAAATGGCAGTACAAACACGCGTCTCTACTCTACTTTCCCTACAAAACCCCTGAAGGTTCCAAATGAGTCATCCGATGACAATGAAAAGTTGAGGAACTGCATTTTACCACCGCTCAGCATTAATCGTTATGGTCGTTCGATAGACACGAGGAAGGTCTTAATTGTGATAGAACAATTCCAAAACAGCAGCGCAGGCAGCGACCGCGTCCCGGACATTATTCTTATTCTTAAACGAGCAACAAAGTAACAACACACACGACGTACCGCTATATCTACACTCTATCCATACCGCAGTGGAAATAAATGCTAGCTGGATTAGCACCGCAGGCACATACGAGCCAACATTGTGTTTGAAAGATATTCCCGTTAATGAAACACAGAAGAGAACTTTATCTAACAAGTGACTACTCACCATCATGTTTATATCAGTAAATTCTGAAAAGAAGTCAAAGGAAAACCAAGTCAAATCGTGCTGTGGGGAGTAATTTGTTTACTTCATTGACAGGCTAGTTTGTTAGCTAAACCAGCTTGGTATAAATGGCACAGCGACGTTTTCTTACCCACGTCTTCGGTGAACATGTCCATTTTTGTTACAATTGTTTCACTTCTGTTTTACAGACTACCTAATTTTAGCTAAATATGCGCCTATTAAGGTATTCCAAACATTAAAGTAAAGTACCGCTAACTTTCAGTGCGAGCATAACTGCGCGTTCGCTCAACTCACTTCACATGCGCAAATACAAAAAGTAGTCACGCATGCGCACTGTGGATTGAATTCTGCCGCCCCCTGTTGGCTACAGGTATGAAGTGAACAGCTTTGGAAAGGAAGTGATCAGAAACGATATTGAAACATTTTTAAGTGTATATTTTTTCATTCAGTCGAGATACTCGGGAAAAAACTGTTTTAAAAGTAAAAATTTCCTTCACTGTTAATAAAGTATCTAGATATTACAGTAGAATTCTTCTGATCCTTAGGGAAGATGCTTCCGAGAACTTAAAAGGTGGTACTGTCACCAAACGCCATAAGTATATATCTAAGAAATAACAGCACTTTGTCATTTTTAACGTAACTTTTCATATGTATATATAGCACCTCGGTTTAATTATGCATTTTTAAAAAGAACATTTATTTTGTATGTGTTTGCAGTGGTGGTTTTTTTTTTGCTTCATCATGGTGCTGCGCTATCATTTCCCAGATTGAGGTCTGTAAAGTACATTGATCTGCAACCATCTCAGAAGACTAAAAAAAACAAAACTCAAGTATATCTACTTCATCAGATATTGACATTTGACTTACAGCATAAGCCATCCTTTCTAATCAGGTTTGTCGTATCTCAACATGCTATTTAGTTTATCCTGTATCCCACTCATTTGTCTATTGCCTCTCTACACAAACCTTGCTGTTGGTCGATTTCAGCTAATTTTTGAAACAGCTAATTTCACCAAAATTTGGTACCCAAATATCTTTTTACTGCCTTAAAACTTTAATCAAATTTTCTATATCTCTGATGATTTTTTTTTTTTTCAAACACTTTCCCAGGCATATAGAGGAAATTTTAACAACACCAGCTGTTCTTCCTGGTTGGTCAAAGATGCTTTTTTTAAAGAGTCTATTTCAATTAAAAAAATACTCATACACCATTTAATAAACAAAAGAAAAATGCCTAACTTCAGAACGTCTTTAGTTATTGTATGCAAATGTAAAACAAAGCCTTTAAAACTGTCAGAAATTTCATCTTGAATAAAAGGGCAGAAAAGACTTTCAGTCTACGATAATCAATGCAAATTAGAATAGAATACAACTTTATTCAGCAGTAACCACAAAA
>JAPTHA010200354.1:0-10966 GCA_029814585.1 Gymnapogon annona | reverse complement strand
AAATATAAATAAATAAATAAATAAATAAATAAATAAATAAATAAATAAATAAATAAATAAATAAATAAATAAATAAAATTACATGCATACATTCATCTTCCAAATCCGCAATATCCTTTGCAGGGTCGCGGGGGTCACTGGAGCCTATCCCAGTTGGTATGTCATATTTTCTGTCTTAACAAATGTTTTTTAGACTTAAAGCCTAAACATTACATATTACTAGTAAAAATGAAGAAATTACACAGATCGAACAGCTTGGTGGCTAACGCTGTCAGATCATTATATCATTATATAACATTATGGTTAATGCTGTTCTTTAATGTACTAACATTAAAGAACTGTGGCTCAGTTGGTAGAGCGGGTCGTCCAATGGCCGAATAATACAAGTATTCTGTGCTGACTATTTTTCACCCGAGTTCACTTTTTTATTATGTAATCTTAACTCAGACTTAACACAGACTGAAATACATGAACTCAACAGAACCTTGAGTACACACAATTATCCCAAACTGCTATAGTGTTCACAATTGGTATGTCTTCAAACATAGGCCATCCAAAAACAAATGCATCTGTCCTGCATATTACAATACTCACATCTGCATACCTATGGGATAAAGCGCACATTAGCGGGTATTATAATACAGAACTAACACCATACAATGGGATCAGTATATGACCAGAACCTAAGTGTACCAAAGATAAAGTGACACAGTGTGAAGTGACATCAGATTCGACTCAGATATAACTGATGTAAACATACCTTCAGCCCGTCGGTGCTTTTGTTCTGCCTGGTTCAATCTCCACTGAACTCAACTGAGTTCCACTCACTTTTGGGAACTGTCATTTGGTTGTCCGCTGCAGGTAAAGTACCACCCAACTGTAGACGGTCACCATAGCAACACTGCAGGAATATACCGTGTCATCATCAACCTCCGGAACATCCTGTTGCCTCAGCTTCATCTCATCCAGAACCCTGATGGAGACTTAAACCGCCGAAGAGTCCACAGATGACGGACAAAAACAAGGCATCAGTAGCCGCTTTACTTTTCAGGTGTTTTGCATCCCATAATCTGGCTGAAGTGATGAGGGTGTCACGACCTCACAGGAAATCCACTTCCAAATAAGAAGTTATTTTGCTTGTGGAAATGCGGTCTCACCTTTTTAGTGTTACCTGTGTGCCTCCTTCAGTTCTACTCACTAATTGAAATGCAAAACACACACACACACACACACACATATACACGGCCACCCAGAACAATTTCCAGTTTCCATTTCTGATTCCTGACCTCTGATAATTGGCGAGTCGGTTGACTGATGGCTGCCTGAGCGCAGTGCAGGCCTCCTGTCACCTGCAGCGACGCGAGTCCACCTCTGAATTATTAATGGCTAATATCATTATGTAGGCACTACTTGTCATAACAATCTAGCCTGGTGGAAGGAAACTCAATCTGCTGCCTCTGCCCCTGCGCAGACAATGCTTTTTAATTATTGATACGGACTAATTGGCTACAGGATTCGTGGGGCACAGTTACTTTTGTTCCCTTCATAGCTTGCGCTGCTCCTTCAAGAAACAATCTTATTAGGAGGCCAGCCCTCCCCGATGCCCCCATGTCAGCAAATTAGCAGGGAGGACGACCCGGCTCGCCTCCGCTCCCTCGCTCCTCACTTCCTCCCTCACCTCTTCTCCTCTCCTCAAACCCACTCATCTACCTTTTTTTTTTCTCGACTTTTTCACTCAGAATTTCAGATTCTCCTCTTCCTCCTCCTCCTCACCTCGACACTGGACACTGGTTAATTAAAAATGGGACAAGAAGGTGGACGGATGGCGGCATTCGCCCATTGCTATTCACGGCACGTCACTACGACTGTTCTCCGTAACGGCCGCCCGTTAACAGACAGAGAGGGAGGTGGGGAGTTTAACAAGGTTTAATTAGGGTCAGCATGCCGGTCTGAGGTATCCCCGTCTGTTCTCTTCTTTCCAGACCCACACCCCTCTCTCCTCTCCTCACCTTCAGAACCGTCCCCGACTTCACCCGGACCCCGCTGCCAGTAATTACACCTCAACTGGAGTGTTTTGCACCCCCTCGTTTTAGAGCAGCATTAAGCATTCAATGTCAATTAAAAGAAGTAGATTTGACATGTTTTACGAGAAGCAAAGTGAAGACGGGTGAGGCAGTTGTCTGTCATTGTCACAGTCTGTATTCTGGTCTAGACCTGGGGTCATAGAGTTGTTGTTTTTTACATTTCACAACAGCAACAGCAGACAAAGTTATCAAAAGTGGAATCGAAATTCGGCTTCTCATGGAGTAAATAAAAAAAGTAAAGTAATCTTTCATTCATTCATTCATTACCACAACCATCTGACTATACAACAGTTTCCCCAATTCTATAAAAATAGAAATATCCATAAAAATATCCATAGAAATATCATATATATATATACACTGTATATACTGTATATGGATTCATTATTATTTTTTTTAATATTTCACCATTATCTTATCATTTTCTGAACTGTTTCCTCCACAGATGTGCAAGTTGGGCTGTCTCATCCCAGGGTTGAAGGAAACAACCATTCAGTCGGTCATTAATGTGTGTTTGTGTGTGTGGTACCCCAACAGTAGCTCTCATGAAGGCCCCCAGAGTGTCACTGAAACAGCTGCCCTCCAAACACTGTTAGAACTCCAGAGTTCCTGATGCCTCATAAAAAAACAAACCAAAAAATAGAGACTATTATAAAATATAATTTACTTGATTATCCTGCACAGTCTGTGGGAACATTTGTCATCAATTATGTGATACAGTGTGTGTGTGTGTGTGTGTGTGTGTGTGTGTCTTTATGGTGTTTTCTATTTTTTATATATTTATTTTACTTGAACCTTCAATTAAGTTGCTTTGACTGGTATTTTTATGGTAGGTTTTGCGTTAAGTATGTATGTTTCTATGTGTTTCACTCCATTGCACATGTTACTGTGACAGTAAAGTTATTCTTGTCTTCTGTCAGTGGACTTATAGTGACCAGTAAAAGTGCATACGTTTGGACAGTGGGATATTGTGTGATACTGCATCACACAATAAAAGCTTATCTTCTCATCCACCAAAAGTGTCTAATTTAAAAGCATTAATTTAAGTCATATTTTTAGGTTCTTTCTGTGTCCCTTTTGACTTTATGAAGCAGTTCCACAGTGTTTACAGATAAATATGTCAAACACTTTCTTTCTTCCCACCAAAACTCTGCATTTCATTGATCAGATCCAACCACAGAATTTATGATGTCACAAAGGTTTTCTCTCCGTAGATGTTGTATGCAACTAGTTCGATGAGTATTTTTTACACCTTATTATCAAAGAACTGAAGACACTGTCACCTATAAAGTAGGAACCATTTCTTTATTTATTAAAATTGTTTATTTGCGCACCACAATTACAAGAGATTCAAACTGTAGAGATGAGATCTGGAAAACACCTTAGGATTTATAAAATAATCTCACCACATTACAACTAGCTAAGCTAAAATGGAGACAAAAACATGGTGAGACTGAATTGCAATAAAATGCAATAAAAATACTTACAAAGAATAAAAGAAAATAATGTAATAAATAATCATTCCTGTTCAGACACATTTCTCATTATTCTCCTAATTATACTTATCAGTAATCTCCGTGGACCTTTCAGTATGAATGGCAATTGTGGATATATGACTTAAACATCACCACCACTGAGATTAAAATCTTATTTGTAATTTGATTTGATGTGTTGTATTGGTTTTGCAAAAGGATGACCTGAGAAAAGACAGACATACATTCATGTGGAGTTGGTCCATGGTTTGAACCCACACAACAAACTGCAGGGCTGAACTCACCTGTCACTCGTTCCACAAAACAATAATTTATTAGTTTAGAGAAGTTTCATAACTATGAGACAGGAACTCTAGAAAGATCTACAATTCTACTTTCTTTTTTTTCCAAGTTTTTGGTGCCTAGGGGACCAAAAACGGTTCCCGGCATGAGTGTCCAGTGGGTTGTGTCAGGAAGGGCATCTGACATAAAACCTTCTTCCAAATCAAATATGCAAATTGAATTCGCTGTAGCGACCCCGGAAGGGAAAAAGGCCAAAGAAATCATTATCATCATCATCAGATCCATTTCTGCAGGAACATATAACCCAGGGTCCATTTCAAGTCAGACGAAGCAGTTTGACCAGTCACAACCTCTAATTTAGCGCCTTGTTTCTTCTAGTGGTCACAATGGACAGCTAGCTTGAATATTTAATCTCAGGGTAAACCTGCAGTATGGACACACACACACTTGAGCATTTTTAATAAAGGTGGCTAAGCATGAGGTCTGGAGGTGACAAGTATGACTGAAGTACATTATTTTTGTTATGCTATAAATGTCATTGCAGGCAATTTATAATTGAATTAATTTAATTTAATTTATCATTTTTTATTTTTAATTTATAATTTATTTTATTTATATCATAAGTCTTTGAAGTGTGAGTTCATATCTTCATATCTGCCTGGTGTGTCTTCATTTTCAGACATGTGCATCCCTAATGTATGATGACGCTGCCGGTATTAGCAAAGTAACCCTGAACACACACGGTATCAAAGTACCTGTGTGTTTGGATGTATGGATAATCTTTCATAGGCCGTCCTTGACCTGTCTCACGATTAATGTGTTTTTTTCTCATCTGTGTCTGAATCATGTCATTTTATCTTCAGAAAAATGTAATGATGTGTAGCTTGTGGGGAAAGGTTACACTTTTTTATTTGGTTGATTTTTGAGCAGACGGGGAAACGCAAAGTCACTTTTCAGTGAAACATGTTGCTCTTAAGTAGCTTTGCCATAATGTAAGTGAGCCTAATGAAAGTACCATAATTATATAAGAATGAATATATTATTATTAAATAGTATCAAATCAAAGTTTATTTATACATGCGCCAAATCACAACAACAGTCGTCTCAAAGCACGTCACATGTGTGGATCAAGTAAACAGAAACCCAACAGAATCCTCCAGGAGCAACACACTATTGACAATGGCGATGAAAAACTGCCTTTCCTTGACAGAAACCTCGAGCAGACCCCGACCCCTGGAGGGTGGTCGTCTGCCCAGATCAGTTGGGGTCGAAGGACAGGGAGAAGGAAGAGAAAGAGAGAGAGGGAAAGAATGAGTGGAACCAGTGAGTAGGGGAGATAGAAGCACATGTAAGTAGGACACAGGGATGATCATCAGTTACAAATACATTTACAAATGCAAAGAGTTGATGGAACGGGGGTGTGGGGGAGTCCCCATGATGACTGAAGTGAGAGATGACCGACAAGTAAGATAACTTTATTAAAAAAATACTTCACTAAATTTCTGAATTCAAAGTATAGTTTATGGTAGCTACACAGTGCACATAGTTGATGTTTATTAATATGTCAACATTTACCTGCAGGATCAGGACTCAGGGTTTAAAGGGTTAATATGTTATCATTTACCTTGAATCACGGCTCAAGGGTTAAAATTTTTCAACAGAATATACAGTAGTTGGTCATAATTAGCATATACAATACGAAACTATAAGATAAGATATGATATAATTTTATTGATGACACCATGGGGAAATGTATGCGTCACAGCAGCCAAATTTACCCATGGTGTTCTCTGTTTATTGCTGAAAATAAACAAATAATTCCCATAATTCAATATACCTGACACACCTATGTTAGATGAATATATGACTTTATCTATTGTTATTAAAGCCCTGCCTCTGAGTTTGGTACTTAAACAACCTCCCCAGCCACTCTCCAAAGTTAACAAGTTCTGTTGTATTTCCATTGTTGTTTAGAGAAGTTGCATTTGTATTTCAGCCTGAAAAAAATGGATGGAATGTGATGTAATATCTGTTCAGTCCATAGAATCAGTAACTGTCAGTACTTGGTTTGGGACGTGTTGGCTTTATTTCACAGAGACACGACCGACAGAGCCAGCATCCTCCTCTCTTCTCCCTCCGAGTGTCAGCCTGTGGATTCAGACCCTGTGGTCCGGCTTCTGAATTAAAACAACTACAATATTTAAACATTGTCTGCAAAATGAGACGGGCACTTACAAATTTAATGCCCCGAGTCTTTCTGAAAAATTCAAGCTTTGTTCAGCGGTATCATCGCCCATGACTTCTCCTCTAATCTTGTCACTGACTTGTTTTTTTTTTTTTTTCTTCTATCATATCCGAGGTGATTTGCCGGAGAAAATAAATGTTTTAAAAGGTCCTGGGAAATTCACAATCAAGGTAAGTGGGTATTTGTGGGTGAGTGCTCGTTGCTGCAGAGGAGGCCATCTGACGAACACAGACAAACACATCAGATGGAAGCCTTCATTTCTCCAGCAGCTGAAATATTAATTTTCTTTAAAGATGCTGTCAAAGGCAAAGATGGCAGACGTCTGAAAGTAGGGCAGCTCCGCAGCTGGCAGAGAGAGGTTCGAAAACATCAAGAGACGGAGAAAGAGAGAGGAGCCGAGAAACAAACAAGACAAAGCAGCCAATCAGTGGCAAGCGGAGGAGTCGACGAACGGACGAATGGAATGGCGGAGAACTGATCCGCTTCACAGGGGAAGAAGAGTGTTCATGAAAACACACCCTTCTGGACACAACGTTCACATTTCATCCATTTTTCTCACTGTGTCTGTTACAAAATCTGCTTGTAACTACCTGTAGTCGATAACATTCACATGAGGCTAAAGACAGTGTGAAATATTCAAAGGTGATGGAAAAAGTCTGGATGTGTTTACTCTATCACTATTTCATCAAAACCATCATCCTACTTAACTTGAACCAAAGTGCATTCCTCACTGACCAAACCTCATGTCCGCAAAAGTTATCGAACTTTATTCAGTTGTCTACAGGCAGCTGAACATATATGATCAACTTCACCAACTTGGAGAAAGTGATGCTCTATTTTCTATGTTTTTTTTTAAAAAGATAATCTACACAGACAACAATATCCATCGCATAACAACATTTAATCACATAATCTAGGTTTTCCAACAAATCAGGACTCTGCGACATCTTAGTTCTGTTGATTTTTACTAATGTTTAGTGCATATCCAAGGTTCCTGGATTCAGTGTTACTTTTGTTGTTTAATTGCTGTTGTTTTGCTTCATATTTTACCGTCAGTGTTCCATTTGAAGAGAATCATCAATGAATACTCTCCGCAGACTGAACTCATTTTCCTCTGAGGTGATGGTCAGAGTATAACGCTTGGATACTGTCATCAAAAATTGGTCATGAAGTGTCTTCCAAATCAATGCCCATTGACCCTTTCCAAAGTGACCACTAACTGAAACCAAGATGGTGAACTGAGAATGCGGTAGAAGGTTGAACAATTCTATGATATGACATTATTATGTTAAAATATAAGTTCATCAGAATTATGAAGGACTTTACATCATCACATCACACAGTCATAGTTCAGTTTTCATTATTAATCAAATGTGTCAGTAGATGTGGTGGTTTATGTGCGGGAGATGGTAACTACATGGACAGAGGAGACAGAGAAGAAAACAAACAGCACAAACCCTGGACAGCACAGTCAGACACTGCAGGACGGAGTCCACACTGCACTGGGTCCTGACACAGGGATTTTCGGGATCACCTGACCTGTAGGCTTCATAAAAAAAAAAAAACAAAACAAAACAAAACAAAAAAAAAGCCCACTCGAAACAGGAAAAATTTCTTCAAAATGAGGTAAAATCATATGTTTCAAGCAAAATATTCTGTCAATGAAGTAAGTATTTTGTTCTTATCTTCTTCCATTAGTGCTGAAGATCATTTATTGAGAAAGGGAATGCCTTTGAACTGGGAAGACCAGTGTTCAATTCCTGGAGAAGACGTCTTCATGTCAGACTCTCTGTTTGTTTGTCCTAATAAAAAACAAACTTTCTATTTGTCACTTACTGCTTTCATATTTCCTCACACATTTCAACTTGAGAATTTCTCAGTTTCTACCAAGGAACAACATGACAAAGAGCTGTGGGTTTGGACTAGCTATAAACTAGCTAGCTAGTTGGAGCAAACGTCTGCTCATCTGTGTTGGACACATGTTGTATGTTGTAACACCTCATTTCTAGATATTTTTACTCAAAATAAACTGGGATTTCTGACCTACATGGAAAATATATAGTCTCAAGACAATGCTGGCATTCTTGTACTGCAAATATATATATTTTTTCTATCAGCACTAAAAACTACATTAATATCCCCAAAACAAGTATATTTCCCTTACTTGAAAATCCCTTTGTGCATGAAGAACACGAGAATGTCAATCAGATCCAAAGCAAGAGCTCCTTCTGTAGTTTAGGGAAGCTCCACCTCCCAGTTCAGTTAAAATAAATCAGTCTATCTATCTACACAGACACACACACACACACGCACACACACACACACACACACGCATGCATTTGTGTGGATATAGACACAGACACTCCCACAGGGTGTTTGGGTTTTTTGACAGACATTGGGTTTGTCTCCAGTGTGTTCCATTTCCTGTGGCAGGCGATGGGCTGTGCCATATGGAATATACAATATGAGTCAGTGTGGAGTCTGTACTTGTACAGCATCCAACTGCCACATTCCCCATTAAGACCTGTCCCCGGATGTAGAACACACACTCACCCAGATTATACACTCTCACACATATGGGCCTTTGCTAAGTGGCTTACCATCTTGCACTCTCCATCTACGTATAGACTCCCTACCACACACACACACACACACACAGTCCTTTGACCAACCCACAGACACATTAGTAAAGCGCACACTGCTCCACGCAGACGGCTTCAGTAAAGAACAAGGGGGAACACAGTGGACAGACGTTGGCGGCGAGAGTGCACGGAGCACACGCATGCATGTGCTAATGCTGCCCTCCTGCTGGCCTCTATGGAATAGCCATGTCACAATCAAGAGGCTCCCCGACCATAATCTGCTTTTTAAGACTCCGCCACAAACACCCATCTGCATAATCGAGGCGACAAGTGTGGAGAGAGTGAAAGAGCGACGGAGAGAGAGGCGAGACAGGGGGATGAAGAGGAGGAGGAGGAGGAGATGGATGGAAGAGGGAAGGCAGAGGTGCGTGGGTTAGATGGAGGGAGGGATGGAGTGAAGAGAGATGAAAAAGAGAAGGAGGTCATCAAGATGCTGGGGAAGCAGGTGGAAGAGGAGGAGTAAAGGTAAAGGAGGATGAAAAGGGGGCAGGAAAGAGGCCGAGGTGTGGGTGTGTGTGTATGAAGAGTGGAGGTGTGTGTCTCAGATTGGTTTTGACAGTCACACCTGCTGCCCCTCCTCATACCTCACCTCCTCCCCTCCCTGTCCTCCCACTCCTCCTCTTCCTCTTCAACACTAAATCTTTCCTCATCGTCTCCTTGTCCTTTTCCTTCCCTTTCCTCATTGACACTTCACAAAGCTTCACTTTGACGGGTCTTTTCATTTAGTCTTTTCATTTGGACTCAGAGGAGAGAAGTGCAGAGGGGAACAGTATTCTGTTTTGTTTTTTTGTATTTTTTTCCTGTGAATCCAGCTCCTCCAGCTTTAACACCATCCATTTAACGCTGCCTGACTCCTCTGTGTCCTCTGTCACATGTAGACATATTTATTCAGTCGATAGTCTCTCTTTTCTTCCCACTTTGGTTTTTCTTGCTCATTCTCCGCTGCCTCCTCTGCCTCTCTTTTGCATACGATGCGTGTCACCCAATGAGGACAGAGACAGATCCGAGTGGAGCTGAGGATCAGGACCCCAACCGCGGCCCGCATGCAGAGTGGTGACGAACAGGCTCTTCCTCCGCCATCTAATTGAGGGTCCTTTAAAATTCCCACAGAGGACCAATCATGGGTTTCATCTGGGGCTAAGCGGGGCTGAGAGGGGCCACCGAGGGCCCCTCAGAAAGAGAAAAGAGACAAGAAGATGTGGAGCTGCTTCAGGACCCCAGGAATAAATCTGCACATGCAGACATTTTAATGCAAAACACACCAGTATGATAACTGTCCAGTGTTCAGTCACCAGTCCACTGACATCAAACTGAGACCGTCTTGAGGGGAAAAAAATATATCGATGAAACTGATTTAAAGAAATGTTGTGCAATATATGGGATGTGACTTCAAAGATGAGACATTCTAGTCTGTGGTGGGAAAATATACAGAGCTGGCAGTTTCATTGGTGGAATTTCACCAACTGCCATTCATGAACTAATATCAGTTATCCTTTATAGGTCACTCATGGAAACACTCATAAATTCAAATTGGTGTAGGACACATTACAACAAACTTCTGTGATCAGCAGTATATGACTGGGGTTGGACACATATGAACAAATATCTGGGATCAGTAGAATATGACCAGGGTTAAACACATATATGAACAAACATCTGAGATGAGTAGGATATCACGGAGGTTGGACACATTAGTACAAACGTCTGGGATCAGTAGGGTATGACTGGGATTGGACACATTAGTACAAATATTTGGGATAGGATTTGACTCGGGTTGTATACATTAGAACAAATATCTGGAATGGAAGTCACATGCTGCTTTAATCATTTATGACTCTTTAAAGATCATTATTAGTATTTGCACCTCTCACCAATGTATTTTATAATCATCAGACATACTTTAAGTGTGAACATACAATAATAAGCTTCTGTCTACTCGAAGATCAACAACATCAAAGTATGCCGGCTTCAAAGCCACACAATATTTCATGTGATCACAGATTCCAAATGTGATAGAGAGAGGAAATAAGATGAAGAAATGTCTTACATCCTCACAAATCAGACATATCACACCCCCACTAATAGAAAACTAGAGTTTAGTCCTTCAACTTCAAGCAGAAAGAATGGGTGACAACCCCCAGACCAGATCAGATCAGATTCATTTTATTGTCATTGCACAGACCAATGGTCTGGCAACGAAATGTCATAAAAGCAGCAGCA
>JAPTHA010200336.1:0-10967 GCA_029814585.1 Gymnapogon annona | reverse complement strand
AACTGGACTGAGTTTTGACTTTTTGGTATTTCTGTTTCTTTTTATTTCTTTTTACTTTACTCGTATCTGTATAACAGTTTTCAATTCTGTAGCACTTTGGTCAACGTCTGTTGTTTTTAAATGTGCTTTATAAATAAAATTGACTTGACTTGACTTGACTTGACTAATGTGTTTAATTGTAGTAATTGATTTTAATTTCCTGGTAGAGGGTTTTTTGTATGACTCATGGTTCATGTTTTTATTTTAAACACCATGGGCTCAGATGTGTCTTTAAATTCAGGGGTATTTAGACACTTCTTTTCTTTTATACTGTATGTTATAATTATACCTGTCTTTGGATAAGATCATTAATGTGTTTCCATAAACCACATTTACCTTATAACTTCTCCTGCAGAATGTGGTAACTTTTATAGTCATCTTCTGTATAAGCAATGCAAACTAAACTTGGTTGCATTTAATATCTATATAACACACATTTTGCTAACAGTTAAATGTTGTTATACAAAACTTTGGACATTAAACAAAGAATCAAATGAAATTAGTTTCACTCATGTTCTGTTCAGATCCTTACTCTGACCCTTGTATCTGTTTGTCGACTCTCTGGATGTCAGATGAACTGATTGATGGAATCCCAGTTGCTTTTGTACTGTCTTTATCATGATGAGACTTATTGAAAGGTACCAAGACATGCAACAGAAAACAGAGAGAATCAGTGAAAAAGCCTCCACCATAAGACTGAAGGTCAATGCCAGGAAGACAAAGGTCTTCCTGAAGATTTGTAGTGCCTCATCCTACAACTCGATCACAGTGAAGAAGGCCATCTCAAGAGGTATTGGAATTTGTTTAACTGGGCAGCACAGTGACAATGCTTGGCATTTGTGACTAGGATTAGCAAAGTCAACCAAGCCATCACAATGCTCAAGCCCATCTGGAGATCCATCAGCCTCAGCATCCACATGAAGGCCAACAATTTTAGAAGCAACATCCTCAGTGTCCTCTCTTATGGATGACAGTGACATGAAAATGACAATTATCATCGAACAAAAGCTGGAGGCATTCCAAGCCATGTGCCTGTGAGGGCATTCTTAGGATATTTCCAGTGAGGACTTGAGACACAGGACAAAGACAGACACCATGACAGACATGATCCAAACATGGCGCTGGAGACCGCTGCTACACGTTTACTGCATGGCACCCAGTTCACTTCCTAAACACCCCTTCAATGGACACCCCAGGGAAACGGATTATTGAGAGGGACCTCAAGAGCAGAGACTAACCTTAGAGACAGACCCCAGACCAGCAGCACACACAACCAGGGGCAGGTTCCTTTGCCGTTGCCTCAAGTAAGAGGACTGAGTGATTTGGTTCTCAGGCTGTGGTTTCCTAAATTAATCTTGTGTGGCGCGTTCTTTATGAACTGGACATGCATGATAATGATACAAAGGATTCAATCATAAAGTATCCAGTGATCTTAAAATATCTGCTGCATGTCATGTTGGGTCACGTCCCCATCACGTTGATCTACAAAACAGAACTGGAAAGTCAGGTTGTAACCAGTCTGTTGTATTCCTTTGTAATCCAGGAGTCACAGCAGGTTCTTGGGTTGTGCAGTCATGTTGGACGCTGTTTACTACTCCTCAATAACTGTGTCTCTGTTGTCAGCAATAGTGTGTCTGTTGATTCTTCAGCTTTTGTTCTTCAGTTTTAGTTCCAACAAACAGAGACGAGAACCTCCAGGACCCAGACCACTTCCTTTAATTGGCAACCTGCACCAAGTGGACCTGAAGAAACTCGACAGGGCACTGTTTGATGTGAGCAGTGCTATTTTTTTGATCGTGTATTTCTGTCATTTAAGGTTTAAACTGTGAGATGCATTTACACTTTTTTATTTTCTTTTTTTCTTCAGCTGTCCAAGAGATATGGATCAGTATTCACTGTCTACTTTGGACTCAAGAAGGTGGTGGTCCTGGCAGGATACAGCACAGTTAAAGAGGCATTGGTCAACCACGCCGAAGCCTTTGAAGACAGAGAGATCACTCCCATATTCGACGATATGACCCGAGGATACGGTAAAGCAATTTTAACATTGTACTGAAGCGTTTTTAGATCTTAAGGCAAGATAGTGTTGGTAAAGAAAAAATAAAGTGCAAGTACAGGATACTTATGACACATTCATGAGCAGACTTTAAACATGGGTTGTAAAGTCACAGTGTATTTAAGACATTGGTTTTGGAAATTAAACTGTTAAAAGCACAGGAGTCAAACATTCAGGATTAATTGGCAAGTAACATGAAATCTCAATAACCTATAAATAATGACTATTTATATTGTTTTATTGTGATATTATTCCTGTAGATATTTACAACTTTAAGTTTTCCTCAGTTTTAAAATAATAAATGAAAATATAATATTAAGTAATGCAAATATTTGGTGTTGTTGGAAAGTTTGGAGTTGTCATTATATATAAGCTATTATGCTATTATTTTACTTGTCTGCTCAGTCGAGATTAAACTGGAACAAATTGTGGTCCCTGGATTTAAATGAGTTTGACACCCCTGGTTTAAATGTTATCTTTTGGTTATTTCAAAAAATAACATATAATACAAACGTTTCCGTCAGGTACCTTACATTATATCTCATTGTCAAGTAAAACATGTTCCCTCCTTCGTGGGCTGTTCCACCACTGGGAGTGATGCAGACTTAATGCATTGTCTGATTATGTGGGCTGAGATAAGCCTTCACTGACCTCATGCAGCAGACAGCACTCTAAGACTATGTACAGCAGGGGTGCTCACACTTTTTCTGCATGCGAGCTACTTTCAAAATGACCAAGTCAAAAAGATCTACCTACTATAAAATTGCCAAATATGTATTTATTTATAAATGTATTGACAATTATTTATATTATGAACCATATAGTGTGTCTTGCATAACTGCGTGAACCCATATTGCTCGATGCAACTATGTGCATTTTTTGTCATGACCTTACTCTGATGACTTGCACTGAATGGAACCAGCCAGGGATACATCATATAATATTTATATAATAATAATATATAATGCATCATCTGACCGAGACACCCCAAGTGTGTGAAAGAGAGGTATCCCAGGTTGTTCTTTCTTGCACCTGTCAGGTGTTATAACAGAAACTGACAATTAACAGTGGCCCTTTTTTGATCTTGTTGCACAACCTGTCATTTCCTTTTCTATTTCTGTTTTTACTTTATTTAAGACTTGTTCAAATTTTTTGAGAATCTGGTGTGTGTAGTGTGTGTAATCTATTCTGCTGCTGTAAACTGAAATTTCCCCCGAGTGGGACAAATAAAGGTATATATCTAATCTAATCTATTCTAATTGATCAATTTTAAGTACAAAATGAGTGTGATCCTGATGTGACCTGCATGCACAAAAGAGGTCCTGACATAATACACCGTCACACAGGCCTGCACTGTGTTTACAGAACTACTTGTGTTTTTCTGCCGCTCCCCCTCCTGGGATGTACAGTCGTGAGGTCTGTCACATTTTAATGACATTAAGATCGGATAAATGTGACCTGGCTGATGTCGCACTGCAAAGTATCAGATGTGTATTGGACTTATTACCATGACTGAAAGTGGCATGAGTCAGATTTGGAGAAAAAAAATTGATTTGTGGTACGTTTTCCAGAGGTCTGAGTGCAGCCAAACATGATACATTATCAGAGGAGGAGACCATTATAACTCTACCCCTTTTATTTCCAGGCATTCTGTTTTCTAACGGAAACACATGGAAAGAAATGAGGCATTTTGCTCTGACTACTCTAAAGGATTTTGGGATGGGAAAAAGGATCAGTGAAAAAAGAATCTTGGAGGAGTGCCAGTATTTACTGATGGAATTTGAACAACACAAAGGTATAACAGACATTAATCTTAAACAAGGTTATTGAGAACCAAGACTTTCACCCATATGGACTTTTTGTTCTTTTTGTTTCTTACAGGTAAAGCCTTCAACAACGCCTGTATAATCAGTTATGCTTTTTCAAACATAATATCCGCCATTATGTTTGGAAAGAGGTTTGAATACACAGATCCGCTCTTACGGTCCATGGTGGAAAGAGACCATGAGACCATTTATCTCACCGGAACAGCTACTATTCAGGTATTTCCTGACTCACAAACAAACACTTCCATGTCACATATTTACCTATTATAGGCCATGAGCTTCAGTGAAGACGTGTCCTTTGTTGTCGTCGTTGTCATTTGCATCCCTTCAAACATCTCTTTTGACACAACTACTACTTGGTGTAACAGGTGAGATTAAGACCCAAATGCGCCACACCATGAATCACAGTCAGAAAACTGGTCAATTGAGTGGGAACAGGCTTTGAGACAAGATCCAAGAGTTAATCAGTTTTTCAGGGAACATGCTGAGAGACATGGTCAAATGCTGGGTATTTCGGCAATGGAGTATCAGGAAGAGAGGAATGGTCTCGCATCAAGACTGAAGAACAATCTGGGTCACCTACAGTTTACATTGTGGTACGATGGTATGTGCTATGGGGTATTTGACTTTTTGGTAAAGGAGTAGCATACATTGCTCCATTACAGATCTACAATGTGCTGCCTTGGCTGGGACCTTTGCTGAAACCCTGGAGGGATTTAATGCACAATGTAGAAGTGAACAAAGAGGAGTTGAAAAGGATAATAGAAGACCTGAAGGAGACTCTGAATCCTGACATCTGCAGGTGCTTCGTTGATGTATTCCTGACCCACAAACGATATCAGGAGGTAAAATATCTATTTATAGATTATACACTTCTTTTCCCTCAATATTTAGTAAAGAATACCAATACACCAACCTACAGAATGATCTTTCTTTTTTTTTTGAATACCAGGTGTCCAAAAACATGGACTCGCAGTTTCATGATGAAAACCTGGTCTATTGCGTAACCAATCTGTTTGCAGCTGGAACTGAAACCGGAGGTATTACAATTCAATGGTGTTTGCTTTTAATGGCCAAGTACCCTCATATTCAAGGTGAGGGAACATCCACTCGTCATACTGATCTCACATGTCTGACTTGATAGATGTTATTTTGATCAATCTGACTCGATGTGTGTGTCCAGATCGGGTCCACGAGGAGGTTGACCGTGTGGTAGGAAGCCGTCAGGTCTGTGTAGAGGACAAGAAGATGATGCCTTACACTGATGCTGTCATCCATGAGACACAAAGATATTCAAATGTTGTCCCCTTGTCCATTCCTCGCAAAACCAGCCGAGACGTCACCTTTCAGGGACACTTCATCAAAGAGGTTAGGGGATTTCATAATTCAAATATAGACAGAAAGTATCACAAATATTACCATTATCAGGGTGTCCTTGTCTGTTGGGTGCCATTGGGTGACTTGTTTCTTTTTTTTATCCAACAAATTTATTATGTATAGTGTAGTCCTTGTTAAACATTACAAAAACCATGAATGTCTTTCATTTCAAATGTTTTTCAGTAAGGTTTGTACTTCGACAAAGAGGCACTAAACATTCAAACTGAACTTCACGTCAAGAACTGACGAAGTTAGTAAAGAAAAAAATAGACTTTAAATTTCCCTCAATGTTTTCCATTTTTCCTGGAGCCTAAAGAAAAGAAGGGCATCAGTCTCTTTTCCTCTCTGACCACTCGAATATATATACTCAAATGTATGTATATACTTTATGGCATAAAGTATTTAAGAGACACCTAAAGCTTTCGTCTACTTTAACTTCAAAGGCTGGAAGAAGAAGAAGACCTTTATTAATCCCACAGTGGGGAAATTTGCAGCAGCAAAAAAGATGAAGAAACTAAATACCAAAGGCTAAATAAATTGTGAATCTCCCTGATTTCTTGTTTTTCTCACAGGGTACGACTGTGATTCCACTTCTTACTTCTGTCCTGTATGATGAAGGTGAATGGGAGAACCCTCACACATTTGACCCTTCTCACTTTCTGGATAAGGACGGTAACTTTATCAGGAGAGATGCCTTCATGCCATTTTCTGCAGGTAAACAACTCATGTTTGTTTTCTATGGCATTAGGTATTTACCCACTGCACACATCTGATCAAGCTGACATCACCTACAGTATCTTTAGTCGATTTTAATCTTGTTTTGTAGAATCTAATCTAATCTAATCTTGCAGGTCGCAGGGTGTGTCTTGGAGAGAGTCTGGCCAGGATGGAGCTGTTCCTCTTCTTCACCTCCCTCATTCAGCGTTTTCGTTTCACACCTCCACCTGGAGTCACAGAAGATGAGCTGGATCTGACTCCGGTAGTGGGCTTCACCCTCACTCCTCCACCTCATCGACTGTGTGCCATTATTCGAGAAGGACTCTAAAACACTTATCTGCAAAAATGTGTTGAAATTGAGGAAAACAGTAAATTTATAGATCATTTTTCAAAATACACTCAATATCCGAGTTACGACGTAGGTGAGTTACGACCACCCATACTTACGACCACGTCCTGCAGACTATTAGGTATGATTTTGCTGGCAGTGTAGTGCGTAAGAAAGTTGTGGCAGCCCGGCATCTTGTATGACAGTTATGGAGGTGCAGCATCCCAGCATCACTCACAGCAGCATTCTACCACTACACTCAGTGACTAGATTAAGAATTTGATTTGTCCCACGACGGGGAAATTCGTGCATAACCGCAGCCAAATACAAAGAACAGAAAAAAGAACAGACAGATGTACATCAGTTGAATTCTTATATGACATACGCAATATACTTTAGCACCACAAACAGAGAAAAAATTTTCAAAGTTCCGAACAGAGTCTGGTGTGTTGTTGCTGTGGTGTCCGTGAGTCAGATGTCAAACAGCGGGAAGCTGCTCTGTTTGTACTCCCGCTGCAGTCTGGTTAGCACAGTTAGTTCTTCGATCTTGTTGGTACAGATCTTCCGTTACCCATTAGGACAGATGGAACGCCCGGAATTGTATCGTCTCCACCTCTCTGGTACTCGCTCTATTCCTTCGGAATCTTGGGTGGCTCTCCCAGGAGTACCTGCTGTTGCTAACACCAACAGTTGATCCCCCGACTCACAAGATCGCCCATTGTGGTGTTGAGTCCCATAAGAGCAGCAAAACAGGCTAGTACCCTCACAAAAGACACAAAAAAAAGGTTGCATGTCCATGTCGCAAAAGAATCCAACTAACTTGACCACGAGAGTCGAGGCAGAAAACAAAGTAGGAAAGTTACGGGAGCTGTGGGAACAGACAGCCTATCATGGCGCCATCTTGGATGAATCTAGATACTACATACTGTCGCAGTAACATCTCTTTATACAGTACAATTTTATATAAATTTTATATTAATTTACTGTACATCATTACCATTTTGTATACGCTCTGATTTACAACCAATCTGACATACGACTGGTTTGTCCGAACCGATCTAAGTCGTAACTCGGATACTGATTGTACTTATTTTAAATCTGTAATTTGTAAATTGAAATATGTCATTTAACAATATGACATCCAAATGCCACTGGTTTATAAGTAAATGCCTCCAGAATGAAAGCAGTGGCATGTTGCCAAGTTTAGATCACTTATAGAGAAAGAGTATATCACAAATGTTGGTTGGCTCAAAAGTTATTTAGACAGTCTTGGGTCCAAATCCTGCAACTTTAGAAGAGAATAAATTTCACTTCTGAGCAATGTTTGTCTCAGAGCTACCAGATTGGCTAAACAGTCAGAATATTTACAAATCTACTGAACATAAGTCAATACATATGTAAAATATAACACTTTATCATATGCATTTAACTAATTTAATCTATAATAATTAAAAAATAATGTAGACTGACATTATACCGTTCTTGTATCGTAACACCACTTATATGTTTGTGCAATTTCCCATTCTTCCAGGTCAAAGGCAAAGGCTTTTAGTCCCAAGGTGCAGAACACTGCGATATAAAAACAGCTTTGTTCCTGTCGCCGTCACTGAGCTCAGCAAGAAACAGTGACATTGCACTTTATCAGCTCATTTATTTATCCTATTTATCGGCTCCATTGTTTATATTGGGACTTAACTTTTTAGGTTCATATCTCGGCTTTTATCCCACATTGTTTTTAATTTCCAATGGCTTTATTGTATCTCCAATCAATCAATCAACCAATCAAATTTTATTCATATAGCCCTTAATCACACAAACGTTTCAAAGGGCTTCACACACCCACAGATGACAATAAATACACTTTTATTAATTTATTTGATCTTATTATGACTTTTAAAGGGAATGTCTTGTCCTTTTGTTGATCCATTCTGCTATACTGATGAGTTGTGGAACACTGAGCACTTTGTCTAATGGGTTTAATGTGTTTGTTCAGATGCCTATGCAATTATTTCATCTGCAAACAAATTTACCTACGGGTACAAATAAAATGACCTCGAACCTTAATCTCTAGTCATTGAATCAGGTCACCGGTACAGTTGAACCTGAGTCAAGGACTTGAGATAAACCACTTACATTTTGGCGCTACCTGGTGTTGAAATTATATGAGTACAGGTTCATTGTAAAAGTCCTATGGCAGTTGATACTTGAGTTTCCGTGTTTAAAATAAGATGTGTTTTGGTAAAATCAGAATTCTGACTGTTTGATTTTTAAGAAATTGAGTCTTTTACATCCACTGTCTGTGGTCTGACTGTTCTGTTTAAATGTAGCGATATGAGATCATTTACACTTACACACTGTACAAACTTTCACCAATTCCTTCTAGATTCAACAGTGTCCTCGCTGCAACATCACACAACATGTTATAGAAATATCGACCTGGTGTTATTTATTTATATGTAGTTTGGAGAATTTTTTTCAGTGCATCCCAAAAAAATCTCAGCTCACAAAACTACAGAAATTTCCAGTGCTGTGCTTTAACAGTATTTATTTTACTACAGTACGGTAGAGTAACTACACTTTCCTTCCCATTTTTTTAAACCTGTTGAAATAAAATGGGAAAAAAAAAAAATCAATTCCTGATGCAGTGTTTGAGGAACAACAAGGTCTGACCCTGTTGTCAGAACCTGGGGTGGTGGAGCTACAGTATACATGGAAGATTCTTAAACATGTTTCACGTTAAGTCACATTTATTGACAATAACACCAGTCACTATCCTCCATGATGGTACTATTAATCCACACAGCAGCAGGACTGTTGGGCTACATGCACACAGCAGGTATTAACACACAATTTGGACTTTTTGGTGGAATTGCGCAAGTTCATATTACATATTAAATGTTGCTTTTATCAGTTTTGAGTCTGGCCTGAATGCGACACTGAAGTGACCCCCCGTGCACAAAAAAAGTCCTGATGAAACACGTGATCACACTCCGCCTCCTGGGATGCAGACGTAAAAAAAGACGGACAAATGCAACCTGGATATTCAAACAGATGTCCCATTCCAAAATATCAGATACGTATCAGATTTGGGATCACACGTATAAGTGTCCCTGGTCGCATTAGTGCCGTACAAACTGTCTCTAACTGATGTGATACATTCCACCTGTGAGCAAATGACAAATCTTAATTTTGAACCACACTTGTATAACGCAGCCTAATCGTCCTAAAACTGGCTGAATCCACTATTTATTGGTGGTCGCTGATTTAAACGGCACGTGACGCTTCTTATTCTAAACCGCTGCCTTCTTCAAGTCCTCGGGCAGGATCCTGCCCTTCTTCCGTGCTTTGTCCTTCTTCTTCTCCGTTTTGGTTTGCTGTCGTTTCTGGATGTTCTTTCGCCGCTTGTCCTGTCGCCGCTGCATCTTCCCGATTACGTGCTCGCTGCGCTGCGTCCAGTGCTTCTTCCTCTGCGTGCACCGCTTCTCCTTCTTCTTGAGCGCAGTCCGTAGCATGTCCTCGTTGTCTTTGATCTTGATGCCCTCGGCCTTGTACAGCAGGTTGGTCCACTTCATCTTGTTCTCCATGTCGCGGGCCTTGCCCTCGTCTTTCTCCCGCAGCTGTTCCACCTTCTGCTTGCGCGCCTCCACGCGACTCAGCAGCTGCTTGTAGTTTTTCCCCGTCAGTGGTGTCAACTGACCCTTCAGACTCTTCCTCTTCTCCTTCTTTCGCTGCATTTTGTCTTTATATCCGTCATCAACGGTCTCCATTTTGTTGAACACAATGGCGGTTTCGTTCCTTTTGCTCGCTGCTGGGGTGCTCTGTGCCTCCTGTTTGACCTCCGCTTGTGTTCCTTGGCCTTGTTCTTCAGCCAGCTTCTTCATCTTGAACTCCTTCCTCTTCCTCTTCTTCCGTTCCCGCTCCAGCTTCCGTTTTGCTCGCTTCGCCTGGACTGCATCGTCCAGCGCATCCTTTGGAGGACCCTGAGACAGACGAGTAAGAGTAGAGAAAAGGGATGCAGGATTTCATCGATAAAGTGGAAAAATGCACAACAGGACTCACAATTGACCACTGACTTTTTCAAGCAGATGTAAAAAAAAAAAAAACACACTTTAATCTGAAACACTAAATTGTTGTATTAAATCAGGGTTCTGACAGGTTTCTACAAGCTAAATTTAATACTGTTTAAAGACAACATCAACAAAATGTAATGCCTACTTTACAGCCGTACTGGCAAACACTTGTGAGTCCTAGAATTTAGGAAAATGTATTTATTTACTTAAAGTCTTGATTCCCATTTTTCCGAGTCATTTCTCATTGGTGGGATGTAAAGTTGGCAATAAAGGGTTCATAATACCAACAAAAATGATCTGATTGGAATGGGTTGATCAGAGTCAATTTAACATACTGTACACTAGGGCATTAACAGAAATGTCGACTCCCATAGCACAAGTCGACTTAAATTTGGAGGAGTCGATAAGTCGCATTTTATTCTCTCTCCCTCCCTCCAGATGTGGTTGTGTATTGAGTGCAGACTCTGCCTCTGATTTGCTTAAGCAGACACTGTGTGTGTGTGTGTGTGTGTGTGTGTGTGTGTGTGTGTGTGTGTGTGTGTGTGTGTGTGTGT
>JAPTHA010200277.1:0-10970 GCA_029814585.1 Gymnapogon annona | reverse complement strand
ATTGTCCTTCCCTTTCATATTTCTAGTTTTGAGAAATAGAAATATATTGTGCCTGCCTTCGCCCTTGAGTAGCTGGGGCGAAGGCAGGCACAAGCCTGCATTTGGATAAAGCAGGTTTGGAAGATGAATGAATGAATAAAGAATCTCTTGTGTGTTGTAATATATTCTGCCGCTGTAATCTGAAATTTCCCAGAGTGGGACAAATGAAGGTATATCTAATCTAATCTAATGTAATCTTGTAATATTTCTATTTGGTTCATGTTGCCATAATTACTGTATGTTAACTTAACAGAACAAGGGGACATACACACTTGCACACCTGGGACTCTATCATTGGGAAGACACCAAACGGCGGAGGCCGTGGCCGTCCTGACAGAAGTGTCGGGATGGCCACCTGATAAAAGGTTCCAGCAGCCCTACGTCGTAATTCTCTGAGGAAGAAACTTGCAACAGCAGTTGTAGTATAGCATGAGATTAGATGAGATTTGAGAAAATCTGGAAGTGAGAGACTGAAATACAAGGATGTCTATGTTACGAGTTAAGAATTAAAGAGAACATAAAAAGACAGAAAAAGCCTACTTATTTGTACAACACAACCAGTGGTGGACCCTCAAGGCCAGCAAGGCCTTCTCTGCTAGCCTAAATATAATCAGGAATATATTTTTTAAATATATATTTTTTTCCACAAAAATTAAATTATTCTCCATGGTCTATAGTCTTCATTTTATAGATTTCCTAAGTTGGTTACTCAGCTTCCAGCCCTGGGTGGAGATTTGGCGGGCGGGGTTTATGTCAGGGTTTTTATCCAATCATTATTCATTATGATGAGTTGCCAGGGTCGACAATCTGCCTCTCAGGCTTCAGAAGTGACTGTGCTGGCGCACGGTTGCTTTAAAATGAATGGGACCTTGTGACGGTCTTATAGCTGTTACTTGGCAGTGTCAAGTTTGGCCTCACTGGCGCCATCTAGCGGGCCTATTTTAGCGTCAGTGCATGCACATCTTTTGATTGTATATGCGATAGAGAAAGCAACTGATGTGGTGAGGAGAGCTACATTGCTACACTGAATTGGAACACCAGTCCAGAGAATTTTTGCCAGTTTTCCAGGTGATAAAAACACATACCTACAGACTGTTGATGCTCTCAATACATATTTTACACCGAGAAGAAATCTTGTCTTAGAGAGACACAAATTTAGATCAAGAACCCAGTCACAAGATGAAACAATCGATGCATTAGTGAAAGCACTGAAAGAACTGGCTAAATCATGTGAATTTGGAACACTGGAATCAGACATGGTAAGATCAAATTGTGGAGAAATGTGCAAATAAGAGGATAAGAGATAATCGCAAGAAGATACTGCAAGAAGAAAAAGTTACCTTGGAAAGGCTCTACAAGTTGCCAGAATTCGAAGCTGCTCAAGCTGAAGCTAAAACATTTTCTGACAGCATTAAGACTAAAGGAGAACATGTTAACTTTATGAATACACCCAAGAGCTTCGCTAAAACTAACAAAAGATTCAGAGTCATATCGAGATAAAAAGGAAACATATGCAAGACAACAGCGACACCAAGAGTCATAGATGTGGAATAGCATCCCACACAGCAGATGATTGTGGAGCTAAGAATGCAAAGTGCTTATTCTTCAAGAAAACTGGTCACTACCCAAGAGTTTGCAGAAAGAAAAATGGCTCACAAGAAAATTATAAGCAAACAAGAAAAACAATAGCAAAACTCAAAGAGATCAGTGAGAAATGTCAAAGATGATTCATCATCAGATTCTGATTAATTTGTCTACATGGTAAATCCAGAAGGCAAAGGGACCATCAGAATAAAGAACTGACACCTCCAGTAGGACATTTTATGCTTATGGACAGATAACTCCACTTCCTTGCTCAGGATCATAAAGCAGAAATAAAGCAGAAATAACATGGAAAGATAAAAAGACAAAGTGTCAGGGTTCAGAATATATGAGAGGAGGATCCCAAAGCAGAGGCAGAGTCCCGATTTAACTTTAACAGTTTATTGGAGCACAAACAAATGTCTCTTGTGACTACGAAGGTGATCAGGGTCGAAAGGGGAAAGATCCGGTATGGGATGGTGAGGTCCAGGTCGGAAGGGGTAAGGGAAGTCGGGGCAACGGTACCGAGAGGGGTTGTGGGGTGCCAAGGTCAAAAACAGTCCAGGGTTCAGGGAAATCCGTCCGCGGGGCGAAAGTGTCCGTGAGACGCAGGCTGAATACAAATCCAAAATACGGTCTGATAATCCAAAACGACAACAGGAGGCAAAGATACAGACGAGGACAAGGCAAGAACAGGGTGTCAAAAAACAAGCAAAGTCAAAACCAGGTAATCCAAGACAAGAAACGAATGTGGGTAAGTATTACTGCCAAGACAAGTCAATACGAACTAGCAACAGGAAATGCGAAACTGTGGGTTTAAATACACAGGAGGAGGCGAACCAATAAGACACAGGTGAATACTATCAGGGCGGAGACAGGTAATCACAAACGCGGGAAACAGAAACCAAAACTAAAACCCCTATCATCTAGAGACGGATTTTGACACAAAGGATGAAATCTACATCATTAATAAAGATGTTAATGCACTGTTGGGAAGAAATATCATATTTGCTCTAAGGGTACTAAATAATGGAGAAACTGTTAAGACAGTCAAAAAAATTTTCAGAAACTGGCTGAAGAATTCAGTTCACTTTTTTAAGGCTTTGGGAAAATTAAAGGATACAGTCACAGAATAGCAGTTGATAAAACTGTGACAATAGTGGCATAAACATTACGAAGAGTGTCTTATCGCATGACAGAAGCAGTTAACCAATAACTTTATAAGATGTTAGAACTAGACATCACCAAAGAGGTGAATGAAGGATCAGAATGGGTTTCAAACATCTTACAAACAACAAAGAAAGATACTTCTGAAATGAGACTGTGCACAGATTTGAGGGAGGTTAATAGAGCTTTCATCAGGGAAAGACATCCAGTACCTACAGTGGACAACATACTGCAAGCAGTAGAAGGAGCTACGGTGTTTGCCAAGCTAGATGCCAGAAAGGGATTTTGGCAAGTAGAGCTTGCTCCTGAATCAAGACATTTGACTGGATGGTACCGCCATAAAAAGGTGCCTTTGGCTTATCTAGTGCACCAGAGGCCTTCCAGAAGGCTATGGACCGACTACTTTGTGGCATAGCAGGAGTTGTTTACTACATGGATGATGTGGTGGTGTTTGGAGAAAGTGATGAACAACTGGAAGACAGACTTCAAAAAGTTTTTTAAAAGGTTTCAAGAAAAGGGCCTTACATTGAACAAAGAAAAATGGGTTTTTGGACTCCATCAGATTGAGATACTTGGACGTGTAATCTCAGGTGGAGGTATTAAACCTGATCCAAGAAAAGTTGAGGCCATCAGTAAAGCACCCAGACCTCAAACTGTTGCACAACTTTGATAATTCTTAGGAACATGTGGATTTCTTATGAAGTTCATTACAAATTATGCAGATTTGTCAGAGCCATTAAGAAAGTTGACAAGAAAAGGACAGGAATGGAGATGGACACCAGAGACGGGAAAAAGCATTCAAAGATATGAAACAAGCATGAGTAAGTTAACAATGTTTAGCTTGCTACAAACTGGATGCACCAACCACAGTGATAAGTCATGCTAGTCTAGGAGGACCTGGAGCTGTTTTGCTCCAGATGTAAGAAAATGGACAGAACAAACCTGTAATCTATGCAAGCCATTCCCGGACATCAACAGAGAGGAGGTCCAAGTGCAAATACACGGCCCACCACTGGAAACACATCACCTCAGGCGTTTGAACTAGTTAACACTGAAGATGGATCTATGTTCATGACATGTACCTATGCTTGAGGAGTGTCAAATTCCAGAACAATCAGTGGAGCCATTAGAAGACCCAGTCACTCACAACAGAGCCAGAACAAACCCAAAACTCCAAGGAAGTTCACGGACCAACTGAAACTGTTCCTCAAAAACAGTTAACTACAAGATCTGGAAGAGTCATCAAGAGACCTGCATGTTTTAAAGATATGGTTACTTGAAAATAAGGACTCCTGTAAAGACGGCCAAGTTACAGCTCAGTTAAGGAATGTTAAAATGATTAAAGAGTTGTGTGATTTAAGTTTTGAAATAGAGCATAAAAAAGGATATAAGTTCAAGTGAGATAAGAATCTTAATTACCTTAATGAAAGAAATTTTTGTAATGGAGGAAGGGGAAACAACAGAGCTCCAATGCAAAGAGTTGAAGAGGAACATAGAATATTTATTACCAAAAGGCAGTGGCGGGCCGTGCATTTCAGACCTGGGCCAGCAGTGATTCCCTCCCTCTTAAAACCATAATTCTGATCCATGGATCTACACATGATGTATTTAGACCAAAACACATACAATTGTATCACCCAAACATAAAGTTACCTACAACACAGTTATATTAGTCTCCCGAGTACACTAATAACAGAGAAATAAAAGGAACTGACATCCATCTGCGCCGTGCTCCGGTGTCGTGGTCTGGTCTCGCAGTCTGTTGTCAGCGGGCATCACGCTGTGGTCCGGTGTTGACGGGCTTCGCGCCGTGGTTCGGTGTTGCAGTCTGGCATCAGCCGGCATCGCATGGCACATTCGTTCATAATATATTTGAATAATGATATTAACTTACTTTTCGGAGCGCAACACCCAGGTACTGTTCGTTCACAGTATCAACTTCAAATTGTAAATTAATCCTTTTTCCTGCTAAATGTCGCGGTCGGCGTCCTCTCTTTATAGTGTCTTTTCTTGCAAAGTTTTTTCTTCAGAATCAGAATACTTTATTAATCCCGACGGAAATTGTTAATGAAGAAAAGAATGGCATTGTAACTAAATCTGCGACCAAATCATATCTTCTCCTCCTTCAGGCATTGTGGGTTGAAAAAACTAAAACACCTTGTCACGCTACGCAAATGATCCATTCCTTCCTGTGTATCACATTAACATGTTTGCTCAGGTCGGTTCTGCGCAGCTTTGCATAGCTCTCAAGACCTAATGCTCAAAAAACCAGAGACACAAACCAGATACAAAATCAAACTAAAAAGTTCGAACACAGGCGTGGAGCGCCTGTAACGTGGTTGCAGGCCTGGAGCCCCAGCCTTCAGAAGACCCCCGCGGAATGGCTGCTGGCCTGGAGCATCTTCCTTGAAGGCGCAGGAGGTGGAAGCCCCCTTCCTTGAGGGCACAGGACATCCTTGAGGGGGCACAAGACATGGAATCCCCCTTCCTTGATGGTAAAAGATGTGGAAGCCCCCTTCCTTGAGGGCAAAAGCGTGAAAAACTTCCCCAGGAGCAGACATGAAAAACTTCCCCAGGGGAAGACGTGAAAACCCTCCCCAGGGGAAGACGTGAAAACACCCCAGGGGCAGATTTGAAAACCCCTCAGGGACAGATGTGAAAACACCCCAGGGGCAGATGACAAAACACCCCATGGGCAGACGTGACTGATGGAACTGGACTCTGGCAGACCGGAAATGCTAAATAGAATAGAGCGGGAGAAGACCTGGGGAAACACAGCGGGGAACAACTAGGCTGAGAGGGAGTAAATGAGGTCGAGCGGGAGTAAACAAGGCCGAGTGGGGAACAGACTAGAGCAGGAGCGTAGTGGGAAACAAACAAGAGAGAGTGGGAAACACTAGAGCGGGAACAGACAAGGAGGGGAAGAAGGGGAACAAACAAGACAGATTGGGGAACAAACAAGGCAGAGTGGGGAACAAACGAGACAGAATGGGGAACAAACTTGACAAAGAGGGGAACAAATGAGACAGAGAGAGGAACAAACCATGCAGAGACCCGGGATAAACAAGGGAGAGACCCGGGCTTAATGATGCAGAGAAAGACAAGGGAACAGGGTGTAACTGAAAGTGGTGGAACATGAAATCAAGGAGCTAACAGAAAGAAAATAAAATGCTGTGTTCAAAAGAAAGTAAAAAAATCCCCTTCACTCGGGCGGAGCTCTGTCTTGGGTGGACACCTACTGTAACAGTGGGGGAGGGGGGACAAAGGAGCTCCAATGCACGGAGTTACATAGAACATAGGAACATAGAACATTTATTAACCAAAAGGATACAACATGAAAAGACCAAGACAAAGAACAATCGATACAAGACCTAATGCTCAAAAAAACAGAGACACAAACCAGATACAAAATCAAGAGACACAAACCTGATACAAAATCAAGAGACACAAGCTAGAGTCCAGAACCGAAGTCAAACTCAACAAAAGAGAAATAAGCCGAAGAGTCCAATCTGCCTTCCCCAGCCCCTTTATCCTCCACTGATAGCTGATGCCGAGCAGTCTGATGCCTGAAACAGGTGGAAATGAACAATTAATTGGGTTGTCAATTGAGGGAGAGGGAGTGCCCCAAGCCACTGCAGGGAAGAACTGTGACAGTTTTGTTAACAAATTTAAGTTATTAAACTAAAACAATATTTGTTAAAGAATTTAAGTTACTAATGAAGGAACATATTATTTAAGATTATATGTTTAAAGTTACTTGGGGAGAAAATGTGGTATAGCGCAAGATTGGATGAGATTTGAGAAGACCCAGAAGTGAGAGACTGAATTATAAGCATGTCTATGTTATGAGTTAAGAATTAAAGAGAACATAAAAATACATAAAAAAGCCTACTTATTTGTACAACACAACTGTAGTAAAGAAAGAGGTAACATCAGCCCTTTCTTTTGCCTTATATGAAGAACGAACTACTGGTAATTAACAATACACCAACACGAAACTAATCGAATTGAAGTGTAATGTACAGTAGGTCAACTGGAGTGGCCTAGTTGCCATCAGCAGCATTACACTTAAACGTACCTCAAGATCCCATGTACCTGTCGCTTGTGCACAGTGGATGAGCACAAGTTCTACATATAAAGACCATGTATCATGTGATGCAACATCTTAGTACATGTGGAGTCACTTTGTTTGGATGTTTAAAGGACGGGGATGTTGTTGTGGAGGATCCTGTGTTGTCCATGTTTCCTGTTCAGTCTGTCATGTTTGGACATTAAGGAAGCTCCAGTGCACAGGATTAAAGGGGAACATAGAACATTTATTAACTAAAACACATGGAAGCAAAACACATAGAGCCATAGAAACTTAACATTCTAACACATTAACTTAACATTAACACACTAAACACATTGGAACCAAACCTATAAATGAAAACAGACCTCAATATGAAAGTCTGAAGGAAGAGTCCAGATAAGAGTCCATGTGAATCAAAAATGTCTGGTTATTGCAAGGTCATGCTTTATTTTATTAAACTATGGTATTCATGTGTGTATTTTGTCATGTCCAGGTCACATGTGCTATCTACATCCTCTACCTTCTTCAAACAGCTGTTCTATCTGCTAACACACAATACGTTAGCATTATCTACATTGAAACTGATCAAAATACAAATGTCTTTGTTTGGTGTCTTTGGCAAAAGAGAGGCTGATACTCATGCTATGTTGTTACTCCAATGCTACATACATACACAGTATATTCACCACTATTATTATCCATCTCTTCTTCCACCTCCTCTTCCTTCACCTCCCTCCTCTATGTCTTCCTCCCTCCTTTTCCTCCTCAACCGCCTCTTCCTCCACCTCCTTTTCTCCTCTTCCTTCTCCTCCACCTCCTCTTCCTTCATCTCCCTCCTCTTCAACCTCCTTCCTCCTCTTCTACCTCCACCTCTACCTCCTTTTCTCCAGTTCCTCTTCCTCCTTCCTTTTCCCCTTCAGGTCATCGTTGATACCATTTTAACACATTCTAACATTTCATTTTGCTGTATTCAACTTAAAAGTCGGTCCATGAACATATTGACACATATTAAAACCTGACACACATTAAACCTGTCCCTGAAACAGTTCGGGTATAGTTTAAAGGCAAGTTGAATCAGAAACCATATAGTATTTGTGTATTGGAGTCATTGATAAGAGATGGCTCACCTTGTTGTAGTGCGCAGTCGTAATGTGTTTTCAGGACTAAAGTGTTATTCAACATCAAACAGCGGAGTGTGTTCTCCATTTCAGTTCCAGTGCTAACCATGTCAGCCCATATGAGCAGCAAATTACTATTAGCTTTGACTAAAAATGTGGCCCATGTGAGTCCAATAAACCCCCCCTGCATCTTAACCACTCGCTGTTTGAATGTTCCCCTTGTATACAAGCCCGGGAACACTACTGAACAATGTCTGCTCCGTCATAAACCGCTGTAGTGTGGCCTTTAAAGTTTACATCCTGTTTTCTTCCAAATGCAAACACCTTGTTTGAGGTCTGAGTCGATTAGAAACCAGCAGAGGAAAAAGCCCGCATCTCCCCCCTGTGTGGGGGTAAGAGGACCAGGAGGTGAGTTCAAAGTGGAAGAGGAGGCCAGTTAGAGGATGAGGAGGCACCAAGGAGGCTCGTTAAAGGATGAGGTGACAAGGAGGCCGGTTAGAGGATTAAGAGGCAATTTAAAGGATGAGGAAGTGACTTAGAGAAGGAGGAGGTGACAAGGAGGCCAGTTCCAGGATGAGGAGGCCAATTAGAGGATGAGGAGGGGACAAGGAGGCCAGTTAGAGGATGAGGAGGCCAGTTAGAGAATGAGGAGGCGACAAGGGGGTAAGTTAGCGGATGAGAAAGCCAGTAAGAGAATGAGGAGGCAAGTTAGAGGATGAGGAGACAACATAGAGGAGAAGGGTGAGTTAGAGGCAGTAGAGGTCAGTTAGAGGATGAGGAGGTCAGTTAGCGGATGAGGAGGACAGTTTGGGAATGAGTAGGTGACGAGGAGGCCAATTTGGGGATGAGGAGGCCAGTTACAGGACATGGAGGCCAATTAGATGATGAGGAGGTGACAAGGGGGCCAGTTCAAGGATGAGGAGACTAGTTAGTGGATGAGGAGACCAGTTAGAGTATAAAGAGTAAGTAAGTAAGTAAGTAAGCTTTATTTATATAGCACCTTTCACAGACAAGCAAGTCACAAGGTGCTTCACAAACAATCACGCACACACATTCACACACCAGTGGGCGACTGCTGCCATGCAAGGCGCTGCCTGGCTCCACTGGGAGCGACTTGGGGTTCAGTGTCCTGCTCAGGGACACTTTGACATATGGACAGTCGGAGCCAGGATTCGAACCGCCGACCCTTCGGACATAAAGAGGCAAGTTAGAGAATGAGAAGGTGATGAGGAGGCCAATTAGAGGATGAAGAGGCCAGTTAGAGAATGAGGAGGCAGGGAGCATGCAAATTACAGGATGAAGAGGCCAATTAGAGAATGAGGAGACCATTAGAGTATGAAGAGGAAAGTTAGAGGATGAGGAGATGAATTAAAAGATGAGGAGGATTGTTGGAGGATGAGGAGGTGAGTTAGGACATGAAGAGGCAAGTAAATGTAAAGGATGAGGGGGTGAGTCAAGAGGAGGTGGAAAGTTAGAGGCAGAGGAGGCCAGTTAGAGGATGAGGAGTCCAGTTAGAGGATGGGGAGGTGACAAGAAGGCAAGTTAGAGGATGAGGACACAATTTAGAGGATGAGGAGGTGAGTCTCCAGTGGTGAGACTCCAGTGGACTCCATGGGACCCTCGTTTCATCAGGTGTCTTTCCTCCACCGGGGATGGTGTCCGAAGAAGGCGGGGGGGTGAGGCTGGAGCGGCATCTGTGTGAGCGATCTGTGAAGGGTGTTTTCAGTTTAAAGACGTTTACGTTTCAACCATTAGTGGTGAGCAGCTGAGAGCGCTATGCTAACGGTGGCTGGGGACTCTTTTCACAGACCGATGGACATATTCAGCCCCTCGTTTTTTATCTTCTCTGGGACTTCAATAATGTATACTGTCTTTGTTGTCCATGTTGTGCAGGATTCAGTTTTGCTGTTGTGTATCTGTTTCTGCTCTGGTGTTCTTTTTTCTACTCTTTGTTTTAGCTGCTGTTTTTGAAATTTCCCCTCTGGGGACGAATAAAGACATTCAGTCAATCAATCAATCAATTAAATCACTTACTCACATGTGTCTCCACCCCCCCACCCCCCTCCTTCTTGGATCCGCTCTCACCAGTAGAAAGCTAACCAAAAAACGAAGGAGTCCGGTGGAATCTTGAGCCAGGAGTCATTCACAGCTGGGGCTGGTACACCCGCTGCAGTTCCATAGCCATTAGTCTCCATCACAATGGTAGATTGGTTTGTAGAACGGTTGAGTAGCTCAGTCGTTACACACCTGAACCCGGTTGACCTGGCGTTCAACCGAGCATGTTGATGACGTATGATGAGGAGACTAGTTAGAGGAGGAAGGGGGAAGTTAGAGGATGAGCAGATGAGGAGGGGACAAGGAGGCCAGTTAGAGGATGAGGAAGCCAGTTAGAGAATGCGGAGGACAGTTAGAGGATGAACAGGTTACAAGGACCCCAGTTAGTGAATAACTGGGAATAATATACTATAATAAATAATAATAATGAATAATATACTTTTTCCTACATTTAAGTTTTCTGCCCGACTCTTGTGGTCATGTTAATTGGACTCTTGTACAGCATGGACACGTGTCATTTTTGAAGTTCTTTGAGAGGTAGTAGCTGGTCTGCTACTTCATGTGATCCAGTCCACAGTCCGTCTCCAGCTGGATTAGCGACAGCGATAAACACCGAGAGCGACCCGCGTGACTATCGCCATTGGTGCAGCGGTTGTGGAGCCGGTGTCGTGTACCGGGATGATGGTAAACGAACATTAACCGGGGTTTCCATTCGGTTGAGTGTGTAACGGATACCAACTGTTCTACAACCGTTTTATCATCATGATGGAACCCAGCGGCTAACGGCTATCGAATACTAAGCTGTGCAGCCGGCTGTGAAGGACTTCTGGGGAGGACTGGAGGTGCGTGTGAGTGAGCTGTTGCTATCTGTGCTGCTAGGCTAATGGATTGCGGTTAGGAGCTAGTTTACTATGCTAACGGTAGCCTTACGATGACAG
>JAPTHA010200259.1:0-10971 GCA_029814585.1 Gymnapogon annona | reverse complement strand
TGTATGCATATACTGATATATGTGTATGAACTGGGGACTTCAATCATGTCTATGTGGTCCATGCTGTGCAAGAATTCCGTTTGTTGTGTATCTGTTCTGTTCTTTTTTTTTCTACTCTTTGTATTACACTGCTGTGTGTGAAATTTCCCCTTGCGGGATCAATAACGGTAGATTTAATTCAATAGACGTGTATAGATTTCTCATTATTGGTAAAAATAGCATTCAATATAGAGCTAAATGCTGTATACATTGTATACGCACTGAACATAGTATTTTTTATGGTGAATCACATATTGTTACATATCATATTATTATCATATTGTTACATGTTGTACTTATAAAAATTGAGGAATAGCAATATTTTCAATCTATATATTTTCTATCTCTGTACTGTCATGGAGCGATTGCAAGGAAACAATTTCCTTCTGGAGTATTATATTATAGTATTCTGATTCTATATTTGCATACTTTCATTCTTATTCTATTGTTGTTGCACTGTGGAGAAAGCTCATCAATCAATTCTATTCTATGTTCTACAGTTGAAATTAAAACGACTTACTTGCTGTTCACAACGCTTGCATGACATGTTACTTGTTAAACGACCGTGAAAAGGATGTTGAAACTTCCAGGGACTTGGTATTGGATGAAGAGGAGCTGTGAAAAACAAACAATTAGTGAAGCAGAATGCATTTTTGTTACATATTAGTCAAACAACCTCCTTTTCCCTTTACCTCGAATTCTACATCTCATGGTTTTTTCCTCTTGTTCAGGTAGACTCTGTGATTAATTTAAAAAAATACAGACATACACATAAATATAGTATTAGTACAGAAATACATCCATGTTTTTTTATATTTTACTTTGAATTTCCATTAGACAATCTATCATTTAACTTCATCCACTGCAAGACAACATTCACAACCCACAATAACAGTATCAGAGACAACAGACAAGAAACAAAAACACACCACACAAAGATCACAAAAAACCCAAAACAGGAATGATTAAAAAAAAACTAAATAAGTAAACCATGAGTCACATAGAGACCTATGTTGACCCCTGACCTCCTAAGTCCTACAAGTCCTGCTCGGGTATATAGAGCCGAACTAATGTGGTGTTCTGGTCAATTTTCCATGTAGTTTACAAATGGTTCCATATCTTGAAGAACATTCTACTTCTTTTTTTCATCCAGGAGGTTATTTTCTCCAGGTTCACACAACTGTTGACTTCTTCAACCGCATCTTTATTGGAAGGGGGGCATGGTCAGATCATGTGTTGTACCATGTCAGTACAGCATGCGTATCTTCATTTATTGACATATATGGTATGGTGGGGGGGGCGAGATGTAATTTCCGTTTTCTATCAATAGATTTCTTCGTGATTGTCAACAAAATGTCTGTCAGTTTATCTCAGACAAAACAAAAACAACAAATAAAACACACCACACAAAGAACACAAAATGGGTACAACACAGCTACATATACATACATCCATGGTTATCATGTGTGAAATGAGAAAATAAGAGACTCAGGTGAAACGACCAGCATTGTTTTGAACTGTTTATGAGACATATTCTGCACATCTCAATGTAGGCATGAGGATATTATACAAGATGGAATGAAGAGAATGTGAACTTACCTGAAGAGACTGCATGTCGAACAAATGAGTGACTTTTGGCTGACGATCCCGCTCCTCCTCCAGAGAAGAAGTGAGGACATGGAAAAGCTCATGAGCATCCTAAACGTGGAGAAATGAATATCATAAAGGGAATCTCAATAAATCATCAAAAACAAGTCACAAATTGGAAATGACTGTTTTTTTTTCCTTTCATTGTATAACTACTTTATTAATCGAGGGACACAAGTAGGAATAATTATATTGGTGTGCACTTGTAATCTTCAAACAGGGTGTTAAACATAAGGAAAGTGGGGCCAAAACCAGCCCATCAGAGGATCCAATCTCATGCGTGAAATCCAAAAATTAAACTTAAGATATTAGTGGTTATGCGTATTGAAATAATTTTGATCCTGGAGCCATATACACACTGATTCAATATGAAGTATAAAATACTACCCATGCCATAATGACCTATAAATACTGACTCTGAATCATTTTTTGGTACAATTACATAGAAAACCTCTACATGTAAGTGCAATTTTAACATTATATCTGTTGCTTAGTGTTAAATGCTTTTGTGAATCTTCTGAGAAATTTCAACGTTGTTCATGATATTCAAGTCATTGATATTTCATCAACAATAGTTTATAGATGCATAATGTAATTTGGATAATCACATTTGGATAATATAATTTTACTTCTTTCCTTCTAAACCAGTGTTGCCAAACATGCAGCCAGAGGGCCAAATGCAGCCCGCTAGAAGTTCCTATCTGGCCTGTGGGATGGATTTGTGAAATGCAAAATTTGAATCGAATTGAATATACCTTTATTAATTTACACATAAGATATTACAAAAAATATATTTCAGGTTCTACATACAAACTGGAGAATATATTATCAGAATAACTTACAGCAACATCACATTTTTCTCTGTGGAAATGTCAGTATTTTCAAATATATTTTTGTGTATTTACACTATAACAAAGTATTATTTCACAAAAACATAAATGACATGAACAAGTATAAACAACCTGAAGAGACGCGTAATTTGAACAATATTCTGTTACTAAATGTTTTGTGTATTTGTAGATCCACTTTGATCTGTAAGTTGTACTACATTGTACATATATATATTATAAACTGAGGTAGAATATTGTTAAAATTACACTTATTTCTCCTAAGAACTTTGAGGTTATTAACGTTATTCACTATGTTCTAAAGGACAGTTGTAGATGAGACATTTTCATTATATGAGGAAAGTTTGGAGTTGACATTATTGATATGTAATTCTGTTATTATTGTACTGGCCCCACCCACTTCACACCAAATCTGGCTGAATTTTACCCCTGACCTAAAATGAGTTTTGACGAAAATGAGTTTGACACCCCTATGTTTTAGATTCTAAAACATAGTGAACAGATTGGACTCCAGGTTATTATGGTGGAAAACGACCGGTCTTATGCATATTTGACCAACCTGCTCTTCAAAGGAACTGATATGCCAGCGGTACAGTCGGAGAACATCCAGCAAGCATCCAGCATCCAGTACGTCCTCCCCCCCAGGCTCCTCACTGGACAGGGCTGTCAGTGCGCATTTATAGCAGCAGGGTCCGAGTGAAATCAAGTTAAAGACTGCATTTCCTCTGGCCTGTACTGACTCACATTACTGAATGCTAGTATGTACCTTTGAGAAGCTGCAGCAGAGTCATGGATAGCTGTTTGTCTTTGCATGTCTGAATTGAAGGTGACCGTGAAAACTTTTCCAGCCACCTGATGAAAGATGGACAAGCTGCCAAACCCTGAAGCAAAGAATTCAGGAAGCAGGTGTTTCCTAAATTCAAGAGACCCGGAACCATACCTGCAGAGAAATAAAATGCCATTGGTAACCAGCACCCAATGAAACTATGTGTATTATATCAGAGGTCCCCGACCCATGAGCTACAGACAGGCACCAGACCACAGAGAAAGAATACATAACCTACATGATTGCTTTATTTATTATCAAATTCTGAACTATGTTTTATTTTGGAAAACTAGCAGATTCTCTGGTCTGCATCTGTCTATTTTACATAATACATTAGCATTAGCTAAATAGCTGGAAAAATGAACCAAAGACAAATGTATTTGTAAAGTTTTTTTGGTTGTAGAGAGGCCATTACTGCTAATACAGTTACATACACAGTGGATTCACTCTCATATTTACTAAATACCAGCTTGTATGTGTGTCCTATCATTATTTTTTTGCTGTATTCATCCACCTTAATGTAAAGTCTAGTCTTTGAAAACATTGTCCGACATTAAACTGGTCCGTGGTGTAAAAAAAGGTTGGGGACCACTGTATTACATTCTGAGAGATTCTTACCTTTCTTTCTCTTCTTTCGCTCTGTAATCGGGCCCCACAAAACATATACTCCAGCTGCAATCGCAGCAGCTATCCCACCAATCACACCCCAGTTTTTTACCATTTTGGATCTGAGAAGACAATGACAATAATGAAGCAAAACCACCAAAAAATTTAAGAAACTGAATTGGTGCATTGACCCGTGGAACACTGGTTCCTAATGGATTCTAGATCCTGACACAGTTCATTCCTTTGCTTTGTTTTCTTTCTTGACGAATTCCACTGACCCTTCGTGGATGGTGGCTCGGGAGGTAGAGCAGATAATTTAATAGCCCAAGGGCTGGCGATTTGAATCCCACTCTGTCCTGGTCATATGCTGTTGTGTCCTTGGGCAAGACACTTCACCGACCTCGGCCTTGCTCTGGTGTATGAATGTGCGGAAATGGAGGGGCCATTTGGCGTGGATTGCGTAGTCACGCTTTCATCAGTCTGACCATAAATGTAGTTTACCACCCCCCCGAGTGAGAATATCAGTGTGAATGAATAACGGGTCATTTGATGTCGGCACTTGGAGTATGTGTTAATAGAAAAGTGTTCTATAAATCTAATCCATTATCCACTATTATTACTCTTTTCAGTTGATGTCTCAGCTGGTATGTCTGTTTCTTCACATGAAATTTGACATAGCAGCTTTAGTTGTACTGTATTCCAAAATCACAAATATCTCCCAAACTACTGGGCTGTTGTTAATCTGCTGGGTAACACACTTCAGTGGCAATATTGTGATTCTGGGCAATTGTAAGGCTACTTTTTCCTAGTGTGATCCTTGACCCAAAATGCTTAAATACTCCAAAGTGCATGGATGCACAGAGGCCACTTGGTTTTAACTATACAGATTTAAGTTTGATGCCCATTTACATTTACAGAAAGCTAATCACATACAGAGTCTGTTGTAACTTTCAAACGTAAAGCAGGGGTGGCAAACGTGCTGCCCGGGGGGCAAATGCAGCCCACCAGAGGTTTCAATCTGGCCCGTGGGATAAAATTGAGTAATGCAAAACTTATAGCAAATATATTTGCAAAAATTATAGTTCAGGTTCCACGTAAAAACGGGTAAAAAAAAAAAAAATCCTAGAAATAAAACTTCAAATGTTTTTCAATGGAAATCTAAATATTTTCTTGCAATTTTCCTGGTATGATTTCACAAAAAACATACAGTAAATAACTTGAACAGATATAAACAAACTGAAATGTCTGAAGAGAAGTGTAATTTTTACAATATTCTACCAGTTACTAAATGTTTTGTGTATTTGTAGATCTACTGTGTTTTGTAAGCTGTAATGTACATGGATAAATTCTAAACTTAAGTTTGATGATCATTTCTTGTTTGATGATGATTGCTTTTTCCCTTCTGGGGTCACCACAGCAAATCCAATTCGCATGTTTTGATTTGGCAGGAGTTGTTACTTCAGATGCCCTTCCTGAAACAACCCACTGGACGCTCACCCTGGGAATTGAACCCAGGTCCCCTATGCACCAGCCTGGTGCCTTACCAACTGAGCTATCCAACCATGAAATGATAAACTGAAGTATAATATTGTTAAAATTACACTTATTTTTCTTAGGAATTTTGGATAGGAAGGATAATTTGTAGATGTAAACATTTTCATCATACAAAGAAAATTTGAAGTTGACGTTATTTATATGCAATTATTACTAGTGTACTGGCCCCGCCCACTTCACACCAAATGTGGCTGAATGTGGCCCCTGAACTAAAATGAGTTTGACACCCTGTTAGTCGCTCCTTTCTTGTGACAGACCCCATTCCGTTGATGAGAGCAACACAAAAACATGTGAGGTTCTCTGTCTCTCTCGACTATATGACGGACCGATCCTAGCTTCAGAAAAAATGACCCTTGTGAGCAATGGACCTACTTTGATAACCTGCAACGATTTATTTATCTACCGAAAAGAAAATCAAACAACGTGTAAGACCATGCAAATGAAAACAACGCGGCGATGTTTGATCCAATTACCAGATCGTGTGTTAAAACAGAGGACCTGACGTGACTCCGGATTACACAAAGCCACTGAAGCTGGGTGTTATCCAACGGTTTACACACAAAACAAACACGGTGGTATTTACGCCATGCTTTGTATACCGAGTCTGGTGCTACACAGAAGCTATCGTTAGCATGAGGCTAACTTACCGACCACACCGAGGTTAGCCTAGCCTCGGTGAACTATGTTGCCTCCACAACTAAGTAATAAAGTCGCTATATTCAGTCGCCATAAAAACTGCCCACTGCTAGGAATTGTCGTGAGCATACTTTGTCAAAGTATAACGTTAAACCGGGTGACTTTGTGTATCCTGTCTTGTCTGCGCATGTTTAGGTCCAACGTACTCAGGCGTCATTGCCCTGTTCCCTCATGTCCAACCGCTGTCACTCTGTATATAAGCTTAAGCTGTTGTTTTCCGGGGGAAATATTTTTACCTGACTACGGATCCAGTGCCAAGAAACTCGCCAACAAGCTTATCTGAGCTATCTGGTCTGTACCACAACATCCTGGATTCAATGTGGAACGATTGTCTTTGAGGTTGTTTTCCAGACGGACCAGTAGAAAAGCGTACCAACGTCAGAACCGGAAGTTGGTGCATAGCCAATAGTACACTGGCTGTGTGAAAGGCTGTTGTGAGGTAAATTTTTAAAGCTGGATGGATTCATAAAAGTTTAACATTTGTTTTTGATTTATTGAAGTAAGAAAGATATCTCTGTTATCATATGAAAAAAATCAACAGGACAATATCATTGTATCAACATCATTGTTGTTTATTATCCAAGGTACTATGTCTGGACAGTTATACAATATTACCTTTTCTTACCTTGTTTGAAAGTGTGTGAAATTAATTAAATAAATTAAATAAAAGGTACAATCATAATGTTTTATATAGCTTTAAAAAATTCTATCTAAAATAATTTTTAAAACTGCATCAATCCCGAATTCCCGATAATGGCTTTTTGCACAAACCCTCCTTTAATTTTTGTTCATTTGTTTTTCATTCTTTCATCATTCTGCAATTTTATAACAGTTAAAGTGTATTGTATATTTTGAGTATTGTTTTAAAATGATTGCCAAATTTCTATGGTTCTTCGTGGCCAAGTCTAACTTGGCCACGAAGAGTGCTTCACAGATGTGGGTGTCTGTGAAGCACTCTTAAGCAAAGAACATGAGTTTTTCTCTCAAGTGTATCTACCAGAGCTTGTGGGTTATCATTTCACTGGGAATACCTCAGCAATGTAAAGTGAGCCAAACAAAGATGCAATGGCCATGTGTACAAAAGAGAGAAATCAAGTAAATGTTCTTAATGGTTTGCATTCTTAATTGTTCAAACCCATTGTTCAATCAATGAAGAAGCTTTGATGTTTTCTGGATTTAAGTTGTTTATTTCTCAAAGACTTGAACAACTGATTCATTGTGAATTACATTTCTGTTAAAGCAACATGTTTCACAAAAATACTTTTTTTACTATTGATAAACAGGATACCTTTGTCTCTCTAATCGTGATGTAAAAATCATCATATTTTTCAAATAAATAACAAATTGTTACAGTACTGGTTTCACAACAGCACTTCAATCACACATATTTATACATTATATTTATAGAAATTATATATACAGTACACATTTATATGGCACTTTTCATGCAGTGAAAAATTAAATATATACATACAAATACATACATACAAATAAATAGGAATAATAACAAAAAATTCTAAATTAAAATCACTTAAAAACACTTTACAATGGCTCTCATTCACACACACATTCATACACACAATTCAATCATACATCGGTGGGCTGCTGCTGCCATGCAAAGCGCTACCAGGCTCCACAGGGAGTAATTTAGGCTTCAGTGTCTTGCTCAAGGACACTTCGATATGTGGATAGTCACACCGTTGACTCTGGTATTTGGAAGCAGTTGTGCCAGCACATACATTGAAATGGCAAAACAATGAAGACCAGAGTAAAATCGGACTTTCATCTCGTCATCTTTAACTAAGTAAATTTCAACTGTTAGCGGTTAGCAGCTGTGAGCGCTATGCTAATGGTGGCCGCAGACTTTTCAGTGCCGTTTCTCTCTGGAGGACACATTTAACGGCCCCTCGTTATCGTTATCATCTCTGGGACTTCAATCATGTCTATGTGGTCCATGTTGTGCAAGAATTCAATTTGTTGTGTATCTGTTCTGTTCTGCTCTGTTCTGTTCTTTTTTTTCTACTCTTTGTATTACGCTGCTGTGTGTGATATTTCCCCTCGCGGGACTCATAAAGGTATATTCAATTTAATTCAATAAGTCTTAATCCAAGTTCTTTTTGACAGCTCTTCCTTCAGCCAGCTGTTCTCCTTCCTTAAACAGAAACTGCATTCCTGTTCCTCAGTAGCAGAGGACTTTATAGTGGTACCTGGATCATCAGGCGCGGCACTGCATGGACTGTTAGTAAATGTGTCAGAAGGATGGTCATCAGGTCTAACATTTGTTCCAGTAAGAAGGTCTGGTGCACATTCTGTTGCCTTCTACAACTTGCACCAGCACATGCGTCTTTCTTCACTACGTCTGACCCCTGGGTATCTGATGTGGAGTGATTGAGCCCAGTCAGGGTCACACTCGAACATTTCATATGCTGGTTTGCCTGGACACAAACAAGAATTTGATTTAATTATGTAGATCGTGAATTCTATGACAGATGAATGATAGAGCAGTTTCAAGAAATGTGACATAATGTAATAGTAGATTGCCTCACTGCATAAAATCATTTCTAAGAAAGTGAAAAAAACTTATTTCTAGAACATAAGGCTTATTTTTTTATATAAATCAGGCCAGGGGGCCAAATGCAGCCCACCAAAAGGTTCCAGTCTGGCCCCTGGGATGAATTGGTGAAACTCCAAAATTACTCCTAAGATATGTACAAAATAGTATAGTTCAATTATAGTTCAGGTTTCACATACAAAGTGGGAAAAACATTATCATAATAACCTATGAATAGTTGCAACTCCAACATTTTCTTTGTGGAAGTGGAAATGTTTTCTTGTAATTTTCCTCCATTTACAGAAAAAGAAAACATAATTTCACAAAAAACATAAGTAACCTGAACAAAAATTGACAACCTGAAATGTCTGAGGAAAAGTAAGTAGGTGCGTTGGATATTTGAAGATCTGTGATCTGTAAGTTGTAATGTACAGTACGTGTGTAAATTATAAGTTGATGTGTAATATTGTTGAAATTACATGTATTTCTCTTACTAGTTTTGAGGTTGTTAATGTTATTCACATTGTTTTAAAGGACAGTTTGTAGATGATTTTCATCGTATAAGGAAAGTTTGAAATTGACAATGATATGTAATTCTATAATTATGTACTGTAATTTGTACTGTTCTGGATAAATTATATCTAGATAGTATAGATAGAAAAAAAGGTGCTAATAATTATTTCTATATGAAAATATCCTTATTTTAAAACATATTTTATCGAAGTCACACCTAAGATTTTCCAGCTAATATATAAATCGATTTTACTTGTAATAAGGTAGTGCAATACGTCAAATTATCGTAGAAAAGACTCAAGATTGTTTGCTTTGAAGAACAGTTATGGAAGAACCTGTGTGTATAAGAAATTAGGAGGTCAGAGGTCAACATGTCTCTGTGATTCTTGTGTTATTTTAATACTTAAACTGCTTCTCCAGTTTAATAATTACGGATCACCATTACAGTTGCAGAGAACACACTAAGGTTCACCGTGGCTATCATTGTAGCCCCAAAGCTAAAACATATACATATAAAAAACAACAAACGTCTTTCTATGGATATTTCTGCCCCCCAACCTAATTCTAATTACTACTCACAGTTGTGGAAGTGCCTCAAACAAACACACAACTCGATCCAGATGCGTCGCCTCTTTGTTACATCAGACACACGGCTTACTTGACTCGTTTTCCAAGTAGGAAAATTTTAAAAATGTGCTGTTTGGTGAGAGCCATTACGGCGACACCACTGCGCTACAACCCCTTAGCATTGGTGCGGAATACAGTACATCCAGTGTGCGGCGCTGTCCAGTCGCATTCAAAGAATCCCGCGTTTCCGTGTACACAAATCCCATAATGCATTGCAACGACAACGTCACCATCCCAGACTCTATTGTTGATAGTATGTAGTTTCAGGAATATTCAGTAACGTTCCTTGGATGTTTTGTATGTAATAATACAATAAAAAAATATTAAACAATTATGCAAATGTTTGAGTGTTAACATTTTTGGTTTGTTTTCTACATCTCCATGATACTTATTCTTTTACTGGCCTGCAATTTATAATGTATTTCATACATCCTACTCGTCTAATTATATTCGATTGTTTTCAAATTGGGGTTCTTATGAATATTTTTTCGAATTTGCAACAAACGTTTTTATTCATACTTCTATTATTTATCCCACAAAATTCTTTATAAATTCGTGGTATGAATATTTATATGTATATACATGTGTACATATATGTATATACGTGTACATATATTTCTTAATATTGGTAATAATTGCATACTATATAGTGTTGATATGAGTGTTGATATAATTGTTGATATATTGCATATATATGTATTGTACACAGTGCATTCTATGTTGTATATATATTGTTATATATAATTATGTTATTGTTATTATATTATTCTTGCATATTGTTTTTTGCAACTATTGCTATTACCGTTTTCCTTTTCTCCTTTTGTTTTGTCTTTTTATATCTTTATACTGACCTGGAGTATTTATATAAAAAAAGGAAATTTCCCCTGGATTAATAACTTTGAATAAGTATATTGATTCTGATACTTTTGATATGCCTACATCAGCATCCCAACCAAATATGCACCACAGATGGAATCACCTCTACTTTAAATACTAGGTATAGACGGATCCACAGATGGAGTCACCTCTACTATAAATACTAGGTATAGACTGATCCACAGATG
>JAPTHA010200162.1:0-10978 GCA_029814585.1 Gymnapogon annona | reverse complement strand
AGATAGATAGATAGATAGATAGATAGATAGATAGATAGATAGATAGATAGATAGATAGATAGATAGATAGAACTTGATACAAACTGATGTGATGTTTGAACTCCTGGTCTCGAGTCACTTAGGAGTTGGCGTTGGGTCCCTTCTTCTTGTCGTAGCATGGGACAACATTCACAAAGCACCTGTTGTACTGGATATGATGTTTAGCACGGCCAGTCTTCTTTTTCTTCTTCTCCTGCTTGTCAACCTTGGGTGTTTGTCCCCTCACTTTGCCAGCACGAGCCAGAGATCTGTGGACCTTACCTCCGAGAAGCCTGCCAGCTACCTCCCGAGTGCAGTGCTCTGAGACACTACAGGATGCCAGGGAGGCACCATCCTCCAGTGGGCAGCCAGTGAGCAACAGCACCTGATCTTCAGCCAGGAGACCAACCAGGAGATCCGCCTGACAGTCTCCTGTCCGGTCACCTCGACGGTGTGGGTGCTCTGAGCACGAAGAAAGAGCTGCATCTTGTCATTCGTTTGATGCTAGTTGTTCAACGGTTAGCATAGAAAGTTATTATATTATTTTTTTTAATTATATGGCTCTCACAGAAATATATTTGAAAATATTTGACTTTCTTGGCTCTTTCTACCAAAAAGGTTCCCGACCCCTGATTCAGAGAGACAGTGGTAGTTTTAGGGTGTGGTTGCCTTATCTGACCATGTTCCTTTGGCCCGAATGCTTTGGTAAGGTTCCACACTGATCCACGTTTCATGGTATTTTCGTATTTTTTACATTCAACAGCAGTTCAGTTCTTAAAGTGATGAAAATTTTGGATTTGAAATATATTTTGGGTGTGAAATTAAGTCCTATAGGTTCATTGTGCTGTGGTTTGTATTTGTGTCCTAATGTAAAGCGGGTTTGGAAGATGAATGAATGAATGTTTGGTTAATTCCAGGTCATGTCCAAACTTGATGATGCTTAGACTGAGCTGACTAAAGTGTATAGTATACTGACTGGACAACCTGGGTTCAAGTTAACATAAAAATGCAGATTTTTCAGATGTTGAAAAAGGTGTTTCAGTGACCTATACAAGACCAGATGTTGAGTTTTTTATTTGTTCTGGTGTCCGCCCTTTTTCATTGGTCAACAGACCAACCATCACATTTTAGAATTTTGCATTTGGACCGTTGACATATTTGCTTTAGTTTATTTTTTTGTCAGAATTGACCATATTTTATTCGTATTTATTTATTTATTTGTTTATTTAACAGGGACAGCACACAGTAATAAACATTTCTGTAAATGTGTCGGTTTTAGCATAAAAAGCTAATTTTCAACCGTAGTCCCTGGGCCAGATGTAATATACCATCATCCATTAAAATTACAGATATTTTGAAAGGTACGATTACACCCACTCCTGACGTCACATACATAACACACATCTGTAAATATTAATAAAAACATTAGCACACAACGCACGAAACAGAACCAACAATCCAAAAAAGGGCTCTTCCCCTTTTGACAAAAGGGGAGGAGCTGAAGGAGAACAAAAGGAGAGAGGTGGGCTAATGCTAACACTAACTGAGTCAGTAAATAAACTTCACCAAACACTGAAACAGAGTCAGTAAATATTTTGTGCATTTCATGAATCTAGTTTCACAAAAAAATTATTTAAAGAAATGAACATAGTAGTAGACTGAAAGGTTCATCTCTGCCTCAGTGCGACTCACTGTGACAGCTGTTCATTACCTCCACCGAGGTTATGTATTCACAGGGGGTTGTCTGTTCTGTATCTGTCTTTCCGTCTCTGTTCTGTCTGTCTTTTTCCCTCTCTGTCTCTTCTGTTTTGTTTCTGTCCATCTCTGTCAGAGGTCTGGTTGTTTGTCTCTTGTCAGTGTCTTTCTCTGTCTGCTTGTCTGTCCATCTCCGTCAGTGCAGTCTCTCTGTCTTCCTCTCACTGTCTCTGTCTATATGTTTCTATCTCTTTCTGTCTGTCTTTCTCTGTCTTTCTCTGTTCTTCTGCCTCTTTCTCTGTCTATCTCTCTGCTCTGTTTGTCTCTCTCTGTCTTTCTGTCTCCTTCTGTCTGTATCTGTCTTTCTCTCTGTGTCCGTTTGTGTCTCTGGTGGGCAGAATAAAGACCACACTTTATTTACCTATATTTGTTCTGTTTACACACTCCACCAGCCGCGTGCGTTCGGCAGCGATAGGGAACATATGACGTCACCGGACTACGAGCACGTTGGGTAGTGCATGCGGAGCCGCCGTAAATCCGCTACCAAGGAAGGCGGTGCGCACCGGAAAAACACTGAAAAAGAACGGGTAATACGGAAGGAAGATTACAGGGGAAAAAAGACAGACACAAGATGAATAAACATACGAGCAGTAAAAGATGCGAGTGTAATGAACACGGTCAATTAAACAATAACAGCATATATCATATATGTCTTATGTGTCATATATTATTATGATTATTAAGGCTGTTATTGTTAGACCCCATATTAAAATGTATATTTACTGTCTTGTTCAATCAAGTGTCTAACATGCATTTTTTATGGTATTTATAATTTCTTTCCCGCAGCTTTGATTGCACAGAGCAATAATTTCCCCTTGGATTTATAAAGAATTTGGATTTTTTTATTAGATTTAACAACGCACTAGAAATAAATGCATTTGTACTATTTTAAAGAAGACGAGTATGATGGAGTTGTCATCTTAGTCAACGTCATCTTTTTTCCAAGACGTCTTTTTAGCAGAAATCAACGTCTAAGAGCCCTGTGCTACGGTAGCCTGTTTGTAGTGCGCATTGTGCTTGAAAGTGCCTGCGTAGCGCTTCGACGAGTCCTTTATGCTTCGCATGTGTGAGGGGCGTTACGGTTGTAGTTCGTGGGCAGGTCACACCTCCTCATGTTCCCTCTGTTTGGGACTCAGGACCAGTCTCCCTGCAACGTGACCGCGGGATCAACGTGCGGTGCTGCCTGCCAAACACAGCCAATCGGAGCGCAACGGGGCGGTGTCAGGGCGCGGCCTCGCTCTTCTGTCAGCCAATCGTGGCCTTCACCCACTCTTACTTGCCCGTCCATGCAGACGCACGTGTGTCCATGCGTGTACACTGGTGAAGGGGGGGGGTGAAATGTCTGGAGAGCGGACCGAGAGCGCTTCGTATACACGGTCCACACCGCCAGGATCTACAGTGTTTCGGTCACATTTCGGAGCTTCACGTCGTGGGAACTGTCGTGTGGAAGCCGTCTCGCGCACGCCCACGGTAAGTGCCCCGTGTGTGTCTGTGGCCGCGGCTCCTGGAGCTAGCGTGTTAGCTTCCTTCACAACCTAAACCTGATTGTTTTTTACCGCGTCCTCTGAGAAACAGCTTCCTCACAACCGGAACGGCCGGGAATCTCACAGAACACTACGACGCACCGGTCCGTCCACAATCCGTAGACTCGGCAACACACCGTGAGGTCCACCTGAGGCTGGACCTGCATGTGAACGTTGCACGACGGGATGTCGGTGCTACAGGGTGGCCCCGGTGTAAGGCTGCGCCCTGGATACCGCCGGTATTCTAGCGTGGCGTCGGTGGTCCTGTCCGGCCTGTGTTCTTGTTGAGTACTGGTGCTGATGATCACCTGTTGTTGTTGTGTTTGTTGTTCTTGATGGCACTTTTTCATATTTGTTCCATTTGTGCATTGATCATACATAATACAACCCTCCGGCCAATCAATTCATGTGTTGTGATTGACATCTGATGCAGTCCACTCATAAAAGTGCATCATGTTGCCCACCTAGGATTGCACCAAACCCACTGAGAACATCCAGACCCAAATGATCCATTTCCACAGTATTGGGCTGTTTTCAGGACAGTGCATGTTCAGGATGTCACACCCACTACACTGTACTACTGATTACTGATGGACAGGACATTTGTCCTGGAGAATGACGGTGGGTAAGATCAGAGAGATGTCTTTTTCATTTGTACATGTGCGGGTACAGAGGAATAATCGTGTGGAGGTTGACGTATAAAGCAGAGTAAAAACACTTACACATACAGTGACTTGGTGGATTAATATGGACAAGTCGATAGCATCCACAGATTACTCTTGAGGACATTGACAGTCCTTTTCGAGTGGTGTTTGATCCACGCCATTGGACATAAATGAAACCAATGAAAGCTCACAGCTAGGGGTTGGTCCTGATGCATATGTAAGATTGTTTTTAAATGTGTGGGTTAACATAAGGAGAAGTATGTAAGTAATAATCACTACAACTGTCAAAATCATCAGCATCATGAACCAACCAGTGTCACATACAAACATCTGAACGTAAAGGTTGTTCAGAACATAGGCTTGGTTTTTAGAAAATGACTAAATAAAAGCAAAGTCCAAGTGACAACTTCTCCACTGAAATCCAAACATTTTGACATGTAATGAGTTTGAAATTTGTCAAATAGGTGCTTATTAATAGAGTAAATTATACAAATGCGATTCCTGTTGAACGAAATGGCATTGAAACTCATTCATCTGATCCACCTGACACCACTCATACTCATGGGTTCATGGGTTCTGACCAGATCAGATAAGGTCCAGCCCAGATTCTGTGGTGTTTATGAATGAAGAGTCCTGAGCTTGTCCCCATCACCCAGTATCTGCCCACAGAAGACCTCCTTCCAGCATAAGGCCCTTTTGCACTGTAGGAACCTTCTGTACTTCCTAGAATCTTTTCTGCTCCTAGATCCTTTTTTCACGCGTTCGCATAGCATAAGAACTGTGAACTACGGCCGTAGTTCCTAGAACCATTTTAGTTTTCCATCTAGATTTCCATGTCTTGCAGAAGAGTTGGTGTTTTATGGTAAATATATTGCGGGTGTGATTAGGTCGTAGGCAAGTCCTGTTGCTTTTGTTCAACAGCATACATCAGTTTATGCAACAGATCTGGATCAACTAACGTCGTCATTCAGTTTGTTTTGCACTTTTTACCTGTTTGTATTTCATCAGCTCAACCCATAAACATAATTTACAAAAATTCAATTATTATCATATTTTAACTCTTTAAATGAATGTTATGGAAACAAACCAGACTTTTAATACACAAAAAAAGAATTTCCTCCCCTATTCTCCTTTTAAAAACAGTATTATTTATGTTGTATCTGTTCCTCCTGCCATATATCAGTGATTGACATCAACCTTGGTTCATATACATTATTTTTGGTACTAGGTCAAAGGTTAAATGTGTCTGTTTATTTTGTCCTCAGTTGGTAGAAAGGTATTAGTGTAGCAACAGGACATTTATTTATGCGATAGATTTAATGGATTGGTCAGAATTTAAACCATCAGACAAAAATGAACAACTCTTGAAGTCAGACCCAAAACCAACTATAGAATAATATGATCACCTGGACACTAGAGGGTTAACGATAGAAATTGATTGAAGCTGATTAGCAGTGGTAATCGTTTGATTCTGATCCATGAATTGAGTATGTCATTCTTGTGGAGACCTGAGCTTTATCTATTTTGCAACAGAACAAGGACACCAGGAGGGTTGATCAAAAACAAGTATGACACACAGGGTTTGGTCTGATTTATTTGGGGATGGGGAAACAAAAACAAACATCCTAGTTCTCTAAGTTACATATCAGTTCATTGGAAACAGCCTTCATACTTTTAGGTTGAAGAAACCAGAGGTTACACACAGGACAAAACAAAGGACAAAAATGACATCAAACATAAAAACATACAGGAAAAAAATGACATAAGACATTGACAGAAAACGCAGGACACTTTTTTATCCTGTATGTAAAAACATATGGGATAAAAATAACACGAAAGACATTAAAGCTTCATGAATTGAAGTCCAACTATAGAATGTGACAAAGCTGAGGTGAAAGCCACTACAGTGCATACTTGGACTGGATGGAGTGAGTGTAATATAATGTATGGATTGAAGGTGTTCTATTGTCACAGGCTTTGACACATGGACATGTGGACCTTTTAGAAGTGTAAATATTTTGTATGGAAGGTGTCCTGGATCAACCATATCTCTATCTTGATCAGACATCATCCAAACACACAGAATAGACATCATGGATCACATTACAGTCTACACAGGTGGGATACTGTGGGCAGGGCCTACAATAGTCACGACTGTCTCCTGGTCCAATCATACAATCTTATCTGTACGGATGATACCCAATCATATATGGTCCACAAAGTGACATTATTCTAACCTTCCGCGAAACCTGTCCGGGTCTTGCATCCATGTGGATCAGATCTAGTCCATTTGGACTCAATACAGGTGGTCATACTTTTGTTCTGTTTCCCATGGTTCCGATTGTTTATCTAGAGACAGGTCTGGTTTAGTGGAAATAGACCCATGCTTATTGGACTCCTCTGACTTTTTACCATTAGAGTAAAAAAATAAGATTTAAAATATACTAAGGATGCAACAGTCATGCCATTTATACACGGTGCATTTGGTGGTGGTGTGCTTGAGTCATGGTTGACGATACGGTTCAGAACCAAAATCCGGCTTGTCTCCTCTGGTGACCAAATCCAATTGACCAGTTGAGGACAAAGACTATCTTTGTGTGCGACACCAATAGAAATAGTCTGAGGTAACTTCTGGAAAAAATAAGCCATTAATTATTAATAGCTTATTCATTATTAAGCCATAGATTTTCCCTTATAACATAATGGTTTGACAAAGAGTTGATTCAGTATCACATTAACAACTTTGAAAATAAAAACTTTCTCTATTTAATTTAAATGCATTTTTCCCATCTTTGTTCACATATGTAAACATATAGTGTCAGGAAGCTTTCATGGTCTTGGGCAGTTTCCTCTTCTAAACTTACTGGACAGTGTACAGTCGAACACCCTAATCAGTCAATGCTACTATTGCTCTGTCCAGTAGAATCTTCATACTTTAAAGGGGTGTGGCTTGTCTGTATTTTCTCCAACAGATAGGACCTACACAACTCCAGTCCAAACATCACTACATTAAAAGTGTTTGTTCCAGTAGAAACCAGTTCAGTTAAGCCTAACTGGAGCTGATGGACAGTCTTAAGGCTCCACAGGACAATAACTGCAACTTTGAATGGTGCCAACACTGTGCCACCTTCTGTGGACCTTAGAGGTTTCATAGTCAAGTATAGCAATTTCTACATCCCCACCGAGCAATCTATTGCTTAACAGAGTACACATGGTCATTAAGATTTGCACAGATGTCTCCAATGGATGTCACCTCAACTACACTCCAACATCTGCCGTGTCAAGTCCATGGGCTCTGTGGGGTAACTGGATGCCAGTTCCATTTCAGTCAAAGGGGCTGTGTGTGCCAAGTCAGTTGTCTTCAAATCAGTGATATAAATGCCAGTCGACCCTTCTTTCTAACTGTGTCATTGTTTAAAAGAACACTGATCTTTTTGTAATTCAGTTATAGCTGTTGCCAGTTCTTTGTGTGTTACATCGGGGCTGTCAAACGTACCGTATGGCCCTAAGGCTCAAAGCAGCTCATCAAGGGGCCAGAACTGGCCCACCAAATGGCCTGCAAATTCACCCAAACTAGCCCACCAAATGACCTAAACTGACTCCCCAAAGAGTCCAGACTGGTCCACCAAACTGTTTTTGGCCCATAGTCAGTAGATCTTATTTTCCTTATCTGCTGTACATCAGTCAACAATATAACTATAAAACAAACACTAAAACAATAAAAACACAAAAACAAGAGCACAATTTTATGCTGAGTCAAAAGTCGAGGAGAACAGTACTATAGGCTTTAAGACACATTTTAAAATTGGACACTACTGCATTCAGTTGTTTTTAACCTTTTGAGTCCCAAAGCTATTTTTCTAAATTACGTTTTCTCTACGTTCAACATTTCCTGAGTGATTTGTCACCATTCATTCTTATGTCATCCTCTGCATTTGACATGTCAGTGAAATTATTTATTTTTTAAAGAAAATTGCAAAGAAAGTTGCATTTTTTCCTTTTAGTGGAATTCACTTCTTTTCATGGGTTTTGCGTAGTTTGACAAATGAAAGTCATTACAGACACTATCACTAATCTGTATGTTGTTGGAATATTCCCTTTTTTCTTCAGTTGTCTTTGTTTAGATATTATAATTGATTTTATTCTGAATTTTGATGACCATCTGCATATCAGTGAAATTAACATACCATGCCACCTTTTATTTATAGAACACTTTAAAACCAACGGCTGAAAACAGTGTTGTCCATTAGACGGATAAAGAAACAACACAACAAAGCAAAACAACAACTACAAAAACAACACAAACAAAACAGACGTAAAAGCAATAAAACTAAAAGTAGGGAAGAGCAACATCAAACAATAAGAGCAATAAAAGAAATGAAATTAGTGTCATGTTTGATTGAAAGCCCACTTATTTCTACTCTAAGCTTTTGGTTGCTGTGAGGCACAAATTTCCCCGTAATGGGATCAATAAAGTTCTATCTTATCTTTCTTATCTTAATAGTAGATAGGTTATTGAACATCTATCGATTAGTGCATTTTACTTTGACTTGGGTCTTTTATTGTGGAGGTCACTTCCTCATCCTCGGTCCTGTGGATGTTCTCCTTCTATCCGTGGTTCTGCTTTGTGTTTTTGTGGGGGTTTTTTGTTTTTTTTTTAGTTTCTGGGTCCGTGCAGTGCGCGTGTCTTTGTCTGAACCGCACGTCATGTACAGTTTGCCTGCCCCCGATCTGGAATCGGCTCGTGTGTCCGCCCATGTCCTGATCTGTGGGCATGGCTGAGCTGGGATCAGCGTCGACAGCTGCGCGGCCCCATTGGCCCAGCCGGCGGACCAATCGGCTGCTTTCCCCGCCCACAGTAAACACGGCGCCGTACACGTGCCGTTTTGTACACTGGAAGGCGGGCGCGGCATGGAGCTGCCGCGAGACCGCGAGACCTACGGGACTCTGCGAACTGAGGCGGATCTAACGGATTCCAAATGAAGAGCGTCGCACCAGTGGTGTTGTGGACAGAATGTAAATATGAGGATCGGGGCGGTTAGACGACACTCGGAAGCCACATGTTTACGCACGGACGCAGCACGCGCCTTCCTCTGTCATCGGTCGTGGTCAGTACTGAATACACAGATGAATAACACGAGTCCTTTAGGACAAATGCGTTAATGTAGTTGTGAGGACGGGGTTTTATATGACGACACAGTGATGCGTTATTGGGACTAAGAACTGCTGACCATTGGATTGACCTAAACATCAACGTAACTATGAATCCATGTGGATGCAGATGATATATCTAATCTATAAAGCTCATATAATCTGGATATATGTAGTTTGTAAGGCTGGCATGATATAGGTACAGTCTATGAAGCTCATATGCTATATGTACAGTTATTGAAGCTCCAATGATATGTAGATCTTATAAATATTCATAGGAATCGTCAGTCATTCTTAAAGAGTCTTGCATTCATCCTCAGTTCTCCTTACAATTAACATGTAATCGTCAAATCAACTAGTCCACATGTCAAACTTTAAAATAGAAGTCGGGTGGCATTTCTTTATGACCACAGACTGTCACAGTCAGTAACTGTATAGAAAATCATTGTTTGTATGTGTTATCTAAGAAAGGTATCATTTATTTATTTTATTTCATTGATGATTGAGGTAGAGATACTTGGTGCTTTACTCTTTCACATGTATTTTGTCTGCTTCTGTATTATTACTCTTAATCCTACTTTCAATATAACCTCATGGTTGTGGGACTAATAAATACGTTACCTTTTAAATGTTTAACATTTGTCTTAAATGAAAGCTTGAATTCTACTTCAAATTGGTCATTCAACTTTAAATCTGACATACTAAGGTCTGAAAAATCTCAGTCCCGCTAAAATGTGTTGTGATAGTTGTCATTGTAAATCACTGGTCATTTTCTCCTAAAGAAGATGGGGTGGGGGGGGGGAGGATATTGTGTGGAGAGATTAATCAGCGGAGTTGTCCATTGGTGGAGGGAGTGGTTCATGAATGGGAATATTGTATGTAAATGGATCATTGACAGATGAGACTTTTCAAGCCTTTAAATACTAAAGATAAGGATACGTTTGGGCATTATTCAAACTTTTGGAATGTATTGTATTCATGCATGTATGCAAAAACCCAAAAGGATTATAGTATTTTTAAAGGTGAATCAATAGGACACAACCTTTTTAAAAAAGTTATTTGTGGTGACTACAATTTCTCAAAATGTATATATTTAACATTCTAAGTTTAACAAATATCAGTAATTAAATACACTGTTTATGAAGAACAGGCTTTTGTGCCTATTCATTTTTTGTAAATTTATACTGTAATGGCCGACTCTCCCTTGTTAGGCAGTATCAATGCATAACACAGATTGCATAATAGTTTATACCCCTCATCCGAGGAGTATTGTAATCGTTTGGTTGTCTGTCTGTCCACTTGATAATGTAATAACATTATCTGAAGAATGCATTGAGATATCTATACCACATTTATGCTGTGGATGCATGTTGCCATGAAGCAGAAGAATATTGAAAATAACTCCATTCTGGCCGAGGGGTTTTGGTGCACATTGCATCATGTTTAGATTTCTCCTGTAAGATTGTGCAATAATCAAAAATAAGTTGTGCTTAACTAATGAACTTTATGTATATATATCATTTATAATCTAGAAGTATACAGAAACTCCTAAAACAACTCCCAAGTCCGCAGACCGGTAGTGGGTCGCACAGAAAGGATACATAACTTTTATTATTTCTGTTTTATTTTGAAAAACTACCGAATTCTGTCTGCTGCATCTGTCTCTTGACTCATGTCCAGATGCTGCTTTGGTCAAATGTGTTATCTACATCCACTGCCTTCTTAAAACAAATGTTTGTAAAGTTTCTTTGTTAAAAGAAAGGATGTTATTCATTTTATGTTGTTAGTGTGAATCCTCTACTCTCACACCAACTACCTTCATATCCTCTTTCACTACGTCCATAAACCTCCTCTTTGGTCTTCCTC
>JAPTHA010200154.1:0-10980 GCA_029814585.1 Gymnapogon annona | reverse complement strand
ACAAAAACACACACACACAGGTTCATGAGGTTTAAACACACACACACACAAACACACACACAGATACACACACACACTCAGGGTAACAGGGATGAGTCTGGCTTTCACTGTTAGATTTAGGTCAGATACTGGCGTTTAGGACTGGGCTGAAAATAGTCACTTGGTGTGTTAATTACAAGGACTGTACTGTGGGAGTGGGTTGTACTCATGCATCTGATTACACAAACACATACACAAATGCATACTGGTGAGAGTTAAACACATACATTATAAACCCGACGCTGTATATAATAGTCCTCATGTCTGACCGCAGAGCGCAAACAGTCTCTCTCTCTCACACACAACCACACACACACACACACAAAAGATGTGGCCTTTAATAAGTTGCGTGCAAGTCTCTCCAACAGCAGGATGGTGTGTGTCTGTGTTTCTGGGGAGTTTTAATTGACTTACTAATGAGCTCACCGACTGAACAGCAGACTCCTACTGTGTGTGTTTATTTATGAAAACTCCCAGTGACCTTTTATCTTTCCTGCTCGTCTGCCTTCCTCCTCTTTGACAACCTTCATAGACTCCTTTTCTGCCCTTGTTCCTTCCTTGTTATTCTAAAACGTCACCCTTGTATATAGCTTTTTGTCGCGCTTCACTTCTATAATTCTATAATACTTCAAGAGTTGAAGTGATGAAGTGTAGTTGTGTTGTTTCATTCTAAATGAAATACAGAGTTAGTTTCATGCTACGGAGGGGTGGGGCCTGGTCTGTTAGGGTCATCAGGGCTTAAACGGACCATCTGCTGATGCGGGCTGACATCAGCGTTGTCAGCTACTGTCAACTTATTCAAGACGACTTAATAAAGTTAGCAGTTTTTATTTTATGTCACAATTAGTGCATAGAAACAACTTTAATGTTTTCATTTGTACACTTTTCCCTTAAATAAAAGGGAGCGTATAGCATAAGTGAAGTTATATTTCATGATTATAACATAGTAAATCCTTTTCTGTATCATCTTTCCATTGAACAAGAGTCATTACATGGTTATGATGGTAAATATGTAATACTACACTATTATCACAATTGTGTTTTGAACCATGTTGTTACTGAGTAGTATCACTTAGAATTCTAATTGATATAATACAAACGGCATTATAACATTATTTGTATTGTTGTTATTATTACCAATAATAATAATAATAATAATAAACTACAAATATAGTTATATATAATGTAATAATATCTTATCACTTCTTATCCAGATGTCTAAGTGTGTCATATTAAGATGTCCTATCCATCACTGAGCAGGATTTAATGGCTAAAACATTTCCATTTTTATCAAATAACTCATTCATTTATCAAATAACTGTTGTAACTATCAAACAATAGTGATGGTCTCTTAGAGTTTGCCATTCATTCTGGTTTTTAGCTGTGTTCAAGATATTTTATTTCCTGCAAATATATATATATATATATTTTTTTTTTTTCTAAAAGCCATTTTGCAATATAACAAAAGGATTTTTTCACCTTTTCCCTGAGAAATGTACACTACTATTTGAGGGAAGGCCAACCTTGTGTCAGTCTTGATGTATCTGGCAGTTCCTCTCATTTGTCTGCAAAATGACATGGAAATGTCCGTTTCAAATGGAATCTGATGATAAAGTGCTGATGTACACACATTTGACTCTGTCCTTAGTATGGAAAAGCGAGGAGAAACAACAGAAAAGGGAAAGAACTCATCATTTTGCACAGAGTGGCTCAAATTTCACCTGCTGACATTCAAGAGTATGAAACAATGTAATAATAATGAAACATCCCACTGTAAACAGGTGGATGAGGCAGTTCTACTGAGCTTCAGACAGACTCATCCACCATTCAGGGAACTCATGACTGTCTCATTAAAACATGTTGGTCTCCATCACTTTAAAAACAAGGTTCTTGCCACATGAAATACCTAACAAACATATGCACTTTTCACAAGTCTCAACAATAACCAGTTACTGGTTTTGATGGTTGTAGAAACTGGTGCAGCTCAGCAGCGCCACTGAAATGATATTAAACAATGTTTAATGAATTCCATGGGGTGGCTGTGGTGGAACATATCAATACTAGTGACAATACACATCCAAATTGGCAACTATTTACAAAAAAATCATGCATTTTTATAGATGGACAGAGTGCAGTACACCACTTTCTATTTTAACACATAAACCCACCTCTACTTTTGTGTCAGTTCCCAAAGTAGTTTTTCTCTTTTATCAACCTTTCTTAAGGGATAGATCACCATTTATTCTAATGTTATCCTCTGTATTTTGAGTGACTTTTACAACCAAGTCTATCATTCTCTGAACATAAACCTATTGTCATTGATTCAACTCCATGGGTTTTACTGGTGAATCAATCTTGTAGAAGATGATCGTGTTTCCATGGTAACTGCAGAGCCCCTGAATGTCCAAATGTGTCATATCTCATGACCATGAAAACACGAACAACTGTATTTATATTAGTTATTGACATGCACTGACAGGTTAGATCTGAAGATGGTTTTGTTTGATGGAGGCTGTTTAGGAGTTCATGAGTAAAAATCTGACTATTCTGTTGAAATTTGTGCTTTTGTCTTTCCAAATGCACCAAGCTGCAACAAAAAACATGGGAAACCATCAATTAAATAGAAGTGTCGCCAACACGTTCACACCAGTCACTCTTAATCAGATAAAACTGCAGTTCAACCCCAGATGCAAAGTTATGGATTCTAGCAAATTAGTACATGCAAATCAGGATCTTAGCAGACCCGTCCCTAAAAGGGGTGATGAGTGGTGCAGTGAGCTATCTGTATACAGGTTTGGAACTGATTACCCCTAGCAGTGTCGCCTGAAGGAAGGGTTTAGGACAACTGATGCTGCTTGGTCCTTGACTGATGTTGTGCAGGTAATAGGACTGTAACTACTGACAGTATTCATGCATTTGTGACGGTAATATTTCACATGTGCAGTCATCTTCGCAAACCAAAAAGGTTTAGTGCTGTTTCCGATCATCCTTTGAACCACAAGGATCTTCTCACGTTGATCGAAAAGGGAAGGCATTAATCCTGGAGTACACGTACCTTTTGCACATGAGGCCGTTTTTTTTTTTTTTTTTTCATATTCTTTTTAAACCTGATAAGTGTTGCTAGAAACCCTGCAAACCGAGGCCAATTCTTGAGTTATTCCATTAGTGGCGACAATTCATAATTAGACATAATGCATTAGCATAATGTCATAGCAGAGAGAATGTTTTTGCAGTCCTCCTGCGTGTGTCATTTCCCCCCCGTTTCTCTCCGCTGACATTTGAAGTGTGAAGACACAGCTGTGGTCTCCTTATGTGAGAAAACAGTCGGTACCAGGTGCCAGGTACCAGGAACCCACCAGGCTGTCTCCACTGCCCACCTGAAGGAGCTCAGCTGGTGTCCCTCTTTGTCTCTACACTGCCACTGTTCCCCTCTGTGTTTTGTTTCATCCTTCTCTTCCTCGTCTTCATCGATTTGATGTGCAAAGGTCTTTCGTGTCAATATTTAGACCACGACTAAGTCCTAGCCAAGACCAAAACTGGATCAGGCAGAGTGCAAGAGCAATGTGACTGTAGTATTACCAATAGTTAGAGTTGAGAATATGCTTGATATAGTATGATATACTATGATATGAACTTCTGGCTAATAACCGGACTCCATGGGACTCTTTCGTTATTTGGTTGTTTTTTCCACTGGTGACAGCGTCCGAAGAAGGAGGAGAGGAGGGAGGGGCCGGAGTGGCGTTTGAGTGATTTATCTTCAGATGTGGATTGTGTTTTCAGTTTAAAGACGTTTACGTTTTAACTCTTAGCGGTTAGCAACTGTGAGCGCTATGCTAACGGTGGCTGTGGACCCTTTCACTGCCGTTTTTCTCTCTGAAGGATGCATTCAGCCTCTCGTTATGGTTATCATCTCTGGGACTTCAACCATGTATACTGTCTTTGTCTTTGTTGTCCAGTTGTGCAGGATTTCAGTTTGTAGTGTATCTGTTCTGCTCTGTTGTTTTTTCTACTCTTTGTATTAAGCTGCGGTTGTGAAATTTCCCCTCTGGGGTCTAATAAAGGCATATTCAATTCAATATGACCAAAGCAAAGTCTTATGAATGAATGAATGAATGAGCCTTTATTGTCACGGGCACAACAAGTACAAGTGCCAGCGAAATTAGCCATCAACCTGTCTGTACAACGTTCAAATACACAATAGAGGGAGTGTGCAGGACAGGAAGTCCGGGATAGTTAAAAACAATTTCAGCATTCCATTTATTTATCAGCTTTTATGTTTCTATGATTGTGTATCTGTCAATGCTGCCTCGCCAGGTCGAACCAGTTCTCAATGGACTTACCTGGAGAAATAAAGGTTAAATGAACACAATAAATAAAAGGGGAAGGAAGAGAGGAAAAAAATCACCTCCAGACTATACTCCTAAGAACACAATCTGGGGCCATGATCTTTTCAGAAGAGTAAATACCTCTAGAGACCTTGATTGATTTGCGTGGGGAATGTTAAGTGATTGAACAAACTATAGATAGATGCTCCAAATATATATTAATGATAGAGTGGGTCAAATTCCCTCCGTTTGCCTCATTACCACTCAATCACCCACTGACCTACGGAAAGAGCAGTGGTCAATCACACAAGTGATACGTGGAATTGTCAGATTGAGCGCTGATGAAATGAAACATTATTTTCGAATTATTTGACAGAATGTATGTCTTAAAGCTTTCATATAGTCACCCACCATCCCCAGCCTCTATGGGAATGTTTTATAAGGAATACAACAGAGGCCCATGCTCCCTGCCCGAGGAGAGATAACGCGTTGAAAGGTGTCTTTGTGCAAGGTTTGCCCAGGGTTTTGCTTAGCAGACAGAACTGCACAACCCTAAGAACAGTGCAGAACATGAAAACAGCATCAGGACCTGGAAGTCTGTTTGTTTTTTGCTTTTTTTTTTGACTCTTCCGGATATGCAGACATCAGCACTTTATCTGCCTTAGAGATACACATTCACTCTGGGTTAATCTTCAGAAGTGTCATACTATATTTAGTGTGGCTGTGGCTCTGGAGATAGAGCAGGCCCAATATGTAGAGGGTCCGTCCCAGTTGGGTGCCATGTTGTCCTCGGGCCAGACACTCCGCCCACCCCGCCTCTGGTGTCACTCACACTGGTGTATGAATGTTTGGTGCTGGCCATGTAGGCCATTGGCCCAGACTCGCAGCCACATTTTCCATTTGCCTGCAACTTTCCAGTGTGAGAATGAATAATGGGTTCAGTGCAAAGTGCCTTGAGTGGCTAAAAATGCACGACATCAATCCAACCCATTACTACGTACATATAGGACTTAAGAGAAGCAGCCATCGTTTGCTTTCCAAGTCAGTGCCTGTCTCGCACGAACTGAGGATGTTTTTTCTCTCTGGCTGGCTGCCATAGCTTTTGATGGCAGAGCTGCATTCAATATTAGTCAAAGAGAACAGATTGTAGTTCTATTTTAAATGACTGTGTCAAGGAAAATAACACAGAGATGGTAGAAAGTCCTGGCTTCGGCCACGTTAATATTCTGGACAGACGACGGGATGGACAGATGGATCGACTTAATGAAATTTGTTCCCATTTTTCATGTGACCATTTCAGACCAATAAAGGGATCTGGTAGTTTGAAACAGATCAAGTGAGTGGCTATTTTTTTCGAGGGAAATGTGATGGCACCGTGTAAGCAGGTGTAGACATGGTGTTTCATTTTGAATATGTTGGAAAACTGCATATCAAATGGGATAAAAGATTTTATGATATTACTGAATGAATGACAAAGACACTCATTCATTCAATAATATCATATAAATCTTTTATCCCATTTAATATACAGTATATTTTCTCATTAAACTTCAAAAAAAGTCACTCAGAGATGTAAAAGTAAAAAAAAAAATCCCCGCAGTCTTCTGAAACATACATTTCTGACTTTTATAGGCAGTACAGTGGTCACAGTTAAACTATTATGTTTGGTTTATTACTGTTACTTATATTGGTCACATATGGAAGTCAAATTTTATAGTAGCTTGTGCATTTTACCCAATGTGTAAATAATACCATGAAACTCTGGTCACATTGGTTTTATTTTTGGGAACAAACTGCACACCGCTTAAAAATAAAGTCAACTCACACACACCATCAAAAAGCTTAGCAGAGGTTTAGTCAGTGATCTGCAAAGCTCATTAAAATTTGTGGCGAGAGACAACATCTCTTGCTGTGCTTCTACACAACAATAACCCAAACTACCTCCCATAATTTTTTGTGGCACAACAGTCCACAGAGTCAAATTTAAGCCAGTTGTGAGAAAAACTACATCTACAGTACATTTTCCAAACCAAACTGTGGATGAGAATACATAACTTCATTATTCATTCCTCATCCTGGATGGTGGGAGGGGCCAAAAAGTCACCACAGCGTGTCATTATTGGAACTCGCCTGTCTGTAGTTGTTATTCTGTGTCTGTAATTATTGTGCGTCCAGTCATTTATTTTTACGTTCTTTAATTTATTTCACCATTCATCCTTCCAATCAGTCTTTTCTGCAGTCCTTGGTGCTTCTGCACTGTGTTCATTTGGCAGCGTCTATGTCCAAAAACGGCGTACAATAAGATTATTCAGCTGTCACAAAGACAAGAGATAGACATCAGAGAAGATTGGAAGTGCGTCCCACATAAACAGTTTGACAGTATGCTTATGGAATTGTTAAACGCCGCCTGAAATCCACTGCTCTCATGCATTTCCATTTGTGACAGTTGTGAGGTTGTACAGTGAATGGATGTGTCACGATTGCACACGAAGTCAGACCCAGATGCAGACCAGACTAGATTAAAAAATAAAGAGTTTTTAATTTTTGAGTTTACAAAGAACATACAACTGTTAATTTCTATGATTCGATTAAGTATGAATTAATTAACAAAAAAGCGCCGTAGAATAACACAGGATTATCTTTATATAAACTTAACAAAAAGAACCCACAATGGGAAAATCATAAATCCAATAATAAAAATCAAAATCACTCTCATGAGGAAAAACACAATTTTAGAAACAAAACAAAAGACTAATCAAACTCAAAATCGCTCTATCGAAGGATAAATCATAATTTAGAAACTCTACAAGACAAAGGAAATCAAGACAGGACTATGCATAATACAATTCTAAACTAGACTAGGCAATCAATACTCTCACAAGGAAACCAGACTAGGCAAGACAGGAGTGCAGACACGACGCAAGAAGCTCAACGATCTGACAAAGAAGCACAACCAGACTTAAATACACAAGGGAATCACGCAGGTGAGACACATTAGGGTTGATTCTCGATGAGACACAGGTGGGGATGGACACTGGGAGTGAAGCTGAGGACACAAGAGGTGAGCACGCAAGACCAGACAGGAAATTACCAAAACAAAAGCGGTAACACAGACACTTGACAGACTAGAAACCTAACAGGATGTACATGTGTGTACAATTGTATATATGTATATCATTGTACTTATACACTTATTGTATGTTAGTGTCTTTTATCATCATTGTGAGTGCAAAGAAATGCCACTAAACGCTGTTCTGAACTAACCTGAGCCGGTTCCACATACATGTGTTCTACTGGTACACATGACACCTGTGTGTGTTTCACCTGATCACATGTTCAAGGTGGAAGTGGAGCCCTAAAATATTTATGGATTCATCTAATGGCTTCCACAGCTGTATATCACTGGAACAAAATTAGACCCATGGAATGCATTGTTTCCCACACAAATTCTCTCCTCTCCTCTCTTGTCCTTTCCTTCTCTCTTCTCTTCTCTTATCTTGACCTTTCCTCCTCTCCTCTCTTGTCCTTTCCTTCTCTCTTCTCCTCTCCTCTCTTGTCTTTTCCTCCTCTCTTCTCTTCTCCTCTTCTCTCTTGTCCTTTCCTCCTCTCTTCTTCTCTCTTCTCCTCTGCTCTCTTGTCCTTTCCTCCTTTCCTCATCTCTTATCCTTTCCTCCTCTGTTCTCGTCATTTCCTCCTCTCCTCTCTTCTCTTCTCCTCTTCTCCTTTCATCATCTCCTCTCTTGTCCTTTCTTCCTCTCTTCTCTCCTCATCTCCTCTCTTCTCTCCTCTCATATCCTCTCCTCCCCTCTCCTCTTCTCCTTCTCTCCGCTCCTCTCCTCCTCTCTCTCCCCTCCAGCTCTGTTCCTCTGTATTTTTGTCTGTAATATTTCCTTCATATCTTGTGGTCTCTCTGTCTGGACCCTTCCCCTTCTCATGTCCTGGTGCAATTGAATCAAGATGAAATTCCGTTGGCCTTAATATTTCTGCTGTGGTTATGATGGAGAAATTATCACAAGCTCTTTTCATCTGTCATTCACGTGGCGAAAATCACTGAGCTTGAAGCTTTTCCTTCCTGATGGAAATTTGAGGAGGTTCTCCGCTTTCTGACGCACGCCGCCCCGTGACCTCAAACTGTCACAGGTTTGATACTCAACGCATTCCTTCTGCCTCTTATTCACGTCAGAGAACATTGAAGATCGTTCTCCCAAACAGAATGTTTTAATGGCTCCTCTCCCATTCCTGACTCTGTCACCGTCACTCTGAGTCCACCTCCTCCTAGTCCACCTCCTCTGAGTGCTTCTCCTAGTCCACCTCCTCCTTGTCCACGTCCTCCTCGTCCACCTCCTCTGAGCCCACCTCCTCCTAGTCCACCTCTGTTTAGTCAACCTGTGCTTCTCAGCTTCAACTTCAGCTTCAAGTGCTTCTCCGAGTCCACCTCCTCTGAGTGTTTCTCCGAGTCCACCTCCTCCTAGTCCACCTCCTCTGAGCCCACCTCCTCCTAGTCCACCTCTTTTTAGTCAACCTCCCCTAGTCCACTTCTTCTGAGTCCACCTCCTCCTAGTCCAGCTCCCCCGAGTCCACCTCCTCATAGTCCACCTCCTCATAGTCCACCTCCTCATAGTCCACCGCCTCCGAGTCACCTCCTCCTAGTCCACCTCCTCCGAGTCCACCTCCTCTTAGTCCACCTCCTCCTAATCCACCTCCCCCGAGTCCACCTATTCCTAGTCTACCTCCTTTGAGTCCACCTCCTCTTAGCTCACCTCTACTTAGTCCTCCAAGTCTACTTCCTTCTGAGCCTACCTCCTCCAATTCTACCTCCTCAGAGTCCACTTCCTCCTAGTCCACCTCCTCCTAGTCCACCTCCTCTGAGTCCACCTCCTCCTAGTTCACCTCCCCCGAGTCCACCTCCTCCTAGTCCACCTCCCCCGAGTCCACCTACTACTAGTCTACCTCCTCTGAGTCCACCTCCTCTTAGCACACCTCCACCTAGTTCACCTCCTCCTAGTCTACTTCCTTCTGAGCCTACCACCTCCAAGTCTACCTCCTCTGAGTCCACCTCCTCCAAGTCCATCACCTTCCAATCCACCTCCTTCAAGTCCACTTCCTCCTTGTCCAGCTCCCTCCAGTCCCCCTCCACGTAGTCCTTCTCCTTCCAGTCCCTCGCCTCCTAGTCAACCTCCTTCCAGTTCACCTCCTCCTCATACCCCTTGTCCCAGTCTTCTATTAGTTGTGCCTAGAATGCGTCATCACTGTTGTGATGCGTAACAGCAAAGTTACAACCACTGGGGTTCAATGGGAAAGTGCACTAACCTGTGTTTGTCCAATGCTGATCTGAAGCCTTCTCTGGAATCAAAATCAACCCCCATATAGTCCTCTATGTCCATATATATATACTCCTCTATAGTCTATACCTAGTGTGACTGTTGTATTTATATTCTATCTTACATTATAGGTCTTTTAGGGTGTGATTAGAGATGCATTCAGTGACCACTAAACGGTGCTAACAAGATAGGAAGGACCTGTGCACCAAAATGTAATCAATGTAGAAGCATCGACTCCAAAACACACAGATGTACACATACCTTTTCTGTAAAAGTAGTAAGTCAATACTTGTTCCAGGAGCCATTTGCACATGAGTGCAAATGGCTCCGCAAGATCTTCCATTTTGATCTTGCGGTCCATCTTTGAATTGTTCCTCCTTTAAGGTGATCCTCAGGTCATGTGTGTGATGGTCCATCCTGCAGACAACTCCGCTGTAATTGGAGTTGATAGGGTCAGCTAGACTGTAAAATAACATGATATAACTGTCGGATCACAAACTACAGGCTTCAGAATGTCAGTTCAGAAACTAAAGGGTTATACCGTGTAAATATACATAGCCCATGCAGGCTACCTCCAACCGCAGAAAAGATCAGCCTTTCCTCCAAATATCTATCTCCAAATATCTAATGTTGTTATAGTATTAATCCTCCTTAGTCCACGTTAGAACCATGATTCCTTTAAGTCTCTTTTATAAACTGTTGGATTTTTTTAGTGCTATTCTATGGCATGAGTGTTAAGAGGACGAGGGACACAAAAACTAAATCTTGCTTTGTATAAAAAAACAGTTTTTCGAAAACGTCTTTCGATGAGTAATCTTTCAGACTTCATTTGCATGTGTTACTGGCATTTCTGATATGTGTCATCGTCAGTGTCCAGTGATGTGTTCAATACTATGTTACGAATTGTGAATTGGTTTAGTGACGTTACAGTGGCCACACATATACATTTAGTCTCTGTATTAAGATACAGTCACGTATGGGAAGAATGAGACGAACCTTCCACTCAGCAATACCCCCTAACAGAGCAAGGCCCCCCCACACTTGTCTTTAATCCTTTTGTTCTAACCATATGAGATTTAGTGCATTATTTTTTTTTTATATTTATATATCAGGTTTGCTTCAACTCATATCAAATGATTGTAATTGTTTGTACTGCATCTTGTCATGGGGTCAGGGGTCACACTAGTTACTCTATTACTTGAATCTTTAAACCCTAAGTAGTTGAGTTTTTGTGTGTGTGTATTTTAAGGTTGTGTACATGTTTCCTGTATTTTTTTGGGAACACATACGCACGC
>JAPTHA010200025.1:0-10992 GCA_029814585.1 Gymnapogon annona | reverse complement strand
GTGTGTGTGTGTGTGTGTGTGTGTGTGTGTGTGTGTGTGTGTGTGTGTGTGTGTGTGTGTGTGTGTGTGAACATCTGAGGGAGAGGACGAGCTAAAAACCCATGGGGCGGAGTTGGTGTGTGTGTGTGTGTGTGTGTTGCATCACTGAGCGTGTACCAGGGCACCGGCTCCTTGTCCGTAACCGAAGCCTTTGGGTCCGAAGTTCTTGGCGTAACACGCTGTGGGAGACATGACAGGAAACATGACGGAGGTTAGTGACTGTGTGTAAAGAACACACACACACACACTCGACACACACACAGAAGTGTAACTGTTAGAATATTATGTCTCCATTTACATTACAAGTACAGATACACAACACATTCAGTCCCATCAATTAACCATCAACTGCCAAGACAAAAAAAATGGGTACAATGACGATAAAAACAAATACGTGAACTGCACGAGTCACATAGAGACATGTTGACCTCTGACCTCCTAAGTCCTACAAGCCCTGCTCGGTATATAAAGCTGAGGCAATGACATAGATTAGCATTAGCTAACACATAGTAGATTAGTATTAGCTACATTGAAACTAACAGTAGATTATCATTAGCTACATTGAAACTAACACATGGTAGACTAGCATTAGCTACATTGAAACTAACATGTAATACATTAGCTACATTCAAACTAACAATAAATTGGCATTAGCTACACTGAAACTAACATAGGTTAGCATTAGCTACATTGAAACTAACAATAGATTAGCACTAGCTACATTGAAACTAACACAATCGATTAACATTAGCTGCATTGAAACTAACAATACATTAGCTACATTGAAACACATAATACATTAGCTACATTGAAACGAACACATAATACATTAGCTACATTGAAACTAACACAATACATTAGCATTAGCTACATTGAAACTAACACATAATAGATTAACATTAGCTGCATTGAAACTAACACAATACATTAGCTACATTGAAATGAACACATAATATATTGGCCTAACCCAAACAACAATAATAAACAGTTTGTGGAGAGTTGAGGTTTTCTCCATGTGTCTGAATATGAAGTACTTTATCTTCCTATACGTTCTCTGTGTTGGTGATGAGACCCAGTAACTGCATCCAGCTGTAGCACACACACACACACACACACACACACAGGACGCTCTGCGCCAGGAAAAACCACAGCTTGATACCAGTGGTGTGTGTTTAGGGTTCGGAGCTGAAATGCAACATTCCTGCTGGTCAGTACCAGGTATCACCATGACATTCAGTACACGTCCACCCACTGACCTGTGTGTGTGTGTGTGTGTGTGTGTGTTTGCAGATGGTCAGATGGACTTGAGTGGACTGAGCAGCTGTGTGTGATTGACGCGGTCAGTGTCATCGGCCAAAACAATACACAGGTGGAGTAGCTACAGCTGTCCTGCACGTGTGTGTGTGTGTGTGTGTGTGTGTGTGTGTGTGTGTGTGTGTGTGTGTGTGTTTTGCAGCTCATCCAGGATCACACCTGCACTTCGTTTAGATGAGTCTACAGCGCGTCAGGAAAGTCCACGTTGTTGCATTATTGTATAGTCAGTGGTACCGTGTCAAAAGAATACATAACTTACATTATTTCTGTTTCATTTATTATCGGAGTCTGAACAATGTTTTATTTTGAAAAACTACCAGATTCTCTTGTCATGTCCAGGTGAAACGAACACATAATACATTAGCATTAGCTACAGTGACAGTAACATATACATTAGCATTAGCTACATTGAAACAACACATAATACATTAGCATTAACTACATTGAAACTAACATAAAATACATTAGCATTAGATATACTGAAACAACACATAATACAATAGCATTAGCTACATTGAAACTAACATATAATACATCAGCATTAATAACTACACTGAAACTAACATATAATACATCAGCATTAATAACTACACTGAAACTAACATATAATACATTAGCATTAGCTACATTGAAACTAACACATAATACATTAGCATTAGAAAAATGCAAACTAACCACCCCTTTACTATTAAGTTGTAGAATTATCTAACAACATGAATTCCCTTTTAGAAAATCAAATGACTTGAACCTGGAGAAAATAACCTACTGGATGAAAAAAAGAAGTAGGATGTACTACAAGATATGAACCATTTCTAAAGTACACGGACAATTTACCAGCACACCACATTGGTTCAGTTCTATATATCCGACCAGGGCTTGTAGGACTTAGGAGGTCAGAGGTCAACACATGTCTCTCTGTGACTCATGTGGTTCACTTATTTATGTGTTTTGGCATCGTTTTGTCACTGTCCCTGTTGTGTTTTATGCCCTCTTTATGTGTGTATTTTTGTCTGTTGTCTCTGATCCTGTCATCTTGTGGTGTGTGAATGGAACCTTTTTAAGGAATGGGGTTGATTCTCTAGAGTTCAGGGGTTGTTGAATGAATGATGGGCGCTGTTGAGATGGGTTTCCTTTCATTCATCACCCATCTGTTCCTAATGCAGTGTTTCTCCAATAGTGGGGCGCGCCACCCTGGGGCAACTCGGAGTGATGGTGGGGGGGCCGAGCGGGGCATAACTAAGGGTAATAACTAAGTGCAGATAGCATACCCTTAAGAGATACAATGGAAAAATATACAACAGCTTTAGGGAGACTTTGATTTGTCTCATTATCGCCATCTCTCTCTTCTCTAAGACCAGGAAACATCAACAAGAGTGTGTCCCACTGGACTTCACTTTGACTACGGTGGGAGAACAGGAAAGACCGGTGGGCTTTGGGTCTATAAATGTTGGTCAGCAGTGGACAGCATCAAGACACATAAATGAAGTAAAGACGTTACCTCCACAATCACACTGATAAGACACTGGAGTTTTGGGGGTTTTTTTTCAGCAAAAACGTTGTGAATATTGTCGACAATCGTCACGTTTTCAGATCGCTACTACAGTAAACCAGTGAGCATGTTAGCATCATAGAAGGAGACAAACCAAAACAAACCCACACCATAGCAGAGGAACTACTGATATAGCCCTTAATCTATAATCACGGGGGGGTGTCTTCTTTTTAGGGGGGTTGTAACATAAGATAATCGAGAAGCGCTATGCTAATGTCGCTGATGTCTGATGATATCTGTGCCGTTGATGCTGCGTGACCTCTCACCTCCTAGTCATTTTAAGCCTGTTATGGCCGCATGTGTTCAATGTGTTGCTTGTTAATGGATGTTTCTTTGTTTCAAATTTGTTTGTTCCCGCTGGATCACTCTGCATTACTACACACGTTTGCTGAAGCTAATGTTATTTGACTCTGCGTCAGTCCCATCACTCCCACAATGACAGTAATCCGTCACAAAAACAGCACTGATGAAAGCACTGTGTTGTCACTCGTAATGATGTCACTTGTCGTCTTACCTTTGCAGTAAATTTCTCCGTCTTTCTCTGTCTGGGTGGTCGACTCCAGACTCTTGCCACATTTTGCACAGCGGAAACAGTTCTTGTGCCACGGCTGTAAAAAGAAGCAGAGATAATCAGATTGGATCGCAATAGGTACAATTTTTTATTATTATTATTTTATTTTAGATGTTTCATAATATTAGGGTTGCATTCTTACACTATGTCAGTGGTCCCACACCTTTTTTACTCCACGGACCGGATTAATGTGTGTCAATATAAAATATGGTGGATGAATACAACAAAATAAAATGATTGGACCCACATAAAAACTGGTATTTAGTAAATATAATAATAAGGGTGAATCCACTGTGGGTGGAACTTTATTAACAGTAACAACACAACATGAGTAACGGCCTCTACAACCAAAGAAACCAAACACACATTTGTTTTGTGTTCATTTTACCAGCTTGGGGGTTTCAATGTAGCTAATGTTAATGTATTTTGTGTTAGTTTCAATGTAGCTAATGCTAATGTATTAGGTATGTGTAAGTTTCAATATAGTTAATGCTAATGCATTATGTGTTAGTTTCAACGTAGCTAATGTATTGTGTTAGTTTCAATGTAGCTAATGCTAATGTATTATGTATGTGTTAGCTTCAAAGTAGCTAATGCATTATGTGTTAGTTTCAAAGTAGCTAATGATAATGTATTTTGTATGTGTTAGCTTCAACGTAGCTAATGCTGATGTATTATATGTTAGTTTCAATGTAGCTAATGCTGACGTATTATGTGTTAGTTTCAATGATGCTAATGCTAATGTATTACGTGTTAGTTTCAATGTAACTAATGTTAATGTATTATGGGTTAGTGTTAGAACATCCCTTTGAAGAAGGTAGTGGATGTAGGGAACACGTGACTGAGGCAACATCTGGACATGAACCAATAGACAGATGCAGTGGAGAGAATCTGGTTGTCTTTCAATATAAAACATCATTCAGAATTGGGTAATATATAAAACAGAAATAATGCATATTGATCCATGGACCAGTACCGGTCTGCGGCCCAGGGCTGAGGGATCACTGCACTACAAGACGACATGGCCAACGCAAAATGGCAGGATCAGAGACAACAGGAAAAAAAAAGAAAAAGAACACACGAAGAGCACAAAAAACACAAAACAGGTACAATGACAAAAAACCATAAATAAGCGAACCACAAGTCAGAGAGAGACATATGCTGACCCCTGACCTCCCAAGTCCTAAATCTAACTTTTTTTTTTTTTTTTTTTATATGTGTGAAGGTTCTTGTCTGTTGGCCTATAAACCTGGGAGTATCTCATCATTTTAGGAGCTCAAACCCATCTGAGTGGTTGAGTTTCCCATGGATCAGAGCCTTGGCCAAAGTCTTCACTAAAAAAATGAAAGGCCATCCTTCAGTTGGTGAGCGAAACCATACATTGATTTACTCCCGTTGGGGAAAACATTAACAGCTTTCTGCGCCGTGACATCACCTGGCATAAATCTGCTAATGTGTGAGCACACGACAGGAAGCGGCCCAACCCCCCACTTTCAACAGCACCACAAAACCCACAGAGTCCAAATCCCGTCTGAGGACACGGATTTGTGTGAGTCACTACTACAGGAATCAGGCATTTTCTCTTTCATACTAAAACATCCTGTGGTGGAATCTGCAGAGGCTCGTGACTTCATCGACTGTAAACCTGTGTGTCATCCACATATATGGATGCCTTTAATTGTCCACTAGGGCATAGTGTACTAACTGGTGGACCGCGGTCCGAGTCCGGACCCAGAGATAATCTTGTACGGAACCAGATCTATAATCTATTTATAAGGTAGATTAATTTGACGGGACAGTTTTAACAAGCGCAGCTTTTCAAGTGTTTACAACCAATGAACTGACCAATCGCGTACAAGTTCAATTATCCCACGTGGTGCTTCTCAGCCAATCAACTCTCGGCATTCCCAGCAGTTAACAGCGGCAAAGTAAAAAAATTAAGAGGCGAATGATGACAGGACAATAGAGAGACAGAAAGAACGACAAAGAAAGCAATACAGAGAGAGAAGACGATGAGAGGAGTGATTTGGAGACAGGGAGAGAAACAAAGACGACCAACACACGATTGGAAGAGTCGGGATCAGGGAGAGAAACAGCCGCTCAGAGAGTGAGACGGGGAGAGAGACGAAGACGATCAGAGTTGGAGACGACAAAAACACACACACACACACACACACAAATGGCACTGTCAAAGAAAAGAAAAGTTGATGGCGAAAACAGAGCTTTGACGGACTCATTTCTGTTCATACTTCCCCCAGGCAGCACAAAACCACTATGTCTGATATGCTCAGAGACTGTAGTGCTCATTAAAAGTGTCAATGTGAAGCGCCACTATGATACAAAACACAAAGATTTCGACAGAGCATTTCCTCTTAAGTCTGACCTGAGGTCACAGAAAATAAAATAGTCTCTGAGCCCTGTATGACCAGTCCACCAGGATTTTGACCCACTCATTCACTGCCAAACAACATGCTCATGAATGTTCCCTCAGAGTTGCTTGGATTTTAGGTCAACACAAAAAAACATTTATTGATGGGGGGTTGTCAAGGAGTGCATGAGCGCAGTAGCTGAAACCTTATATGAAGGAAAACAAAAAGAAGAGCTGCGTAACAAAATAAAGCAAATACCTACGTCAGCATCATCAGCCACAAAAAAGTGAGGTATTAACACAGGATGTACTAGCCCAGTTGAGTGTGGGCTTGGTTGTAGATGAGTGCACTGATGTGTCTGACAATGCTCAGCTGTTAGTTTATGTCAGGTTCTTCAGCAAAGACCAGAAAGCGTTCTGTGAGGACCTGTTAGATAATAACTGGTAAGTTATCATCATGAAAAGAAAAAAATAAATGGTTATATTTACCCAGTAATTTGTACTATTCATTTATTTTTAATTTAACTTCACCCGTTTTAGAAAAATTTTTAAATATCAAATCAAAATTGCTGAATTTTTGCATTTACAAATACTGCAAAGAGACGCACAGTGAGCCAGCAGCCAACTCGGCCTCACCTGACATTGCGCAATCATTCTGCTGACTGTACTGGTGAGTGACTCCATGTTGTTGTCTCTCTGCAACGTCGCTATTCAAATGTTCAAACACATCTGCTATATGAACTAAATTTCCGTATTTTACCTGATTGTTTTTTTAATAACTGGTAACTGACCAGTGATAACTGGTGATAACTGATAACTTTAATAACTGTTTTTTTAATAGCTGGTAACCTGAGTTTTATAAAATGCTTATTTATCTGTTATTTACATGCAGACGTTGATACAACTACTTCAACATCTCACACACTAACGCAAGTTGGACATGATGTTCCGGACCTTTACTTGAATACATTTTTTCTGACTGGACTTCTTTGCGATTTAGTTGAATACCCCTGCACTAGGGGATCAGAATACAGCAGCAGACTACAAAGACTAGAAAAACAGAGTAGACAGATATACAACAATTGAATTCTTGTACAACATAGACAGTATAAATGAGTGAAGTCCCAGAGATGATAATGAGGGACTGTGATGTGTCGTATGGAGCTGAGAGACGGTGGTGTGAATGTCCTTGAAAGCCATCGTAGCATTGCCCGCTAACTGCTAACCGCTAACCGTTCAAGCGTTCACAACCACAACAAACACTACACAAACAGTTACACCATCTCACATTCACATACATCACCATCATCACATCATATCACATCTGCTCACACACTGTTCCTCCAAACGTTGTGGATGGGCTTCAGTCACAAAGTGCAGGATTTGTGCTCTGTCATTAGGCACTTTCCTACAGAATAGTTGTGAGAACTGAGTTGCAAGAACTGTCCGCCTGTAATATAGTCATAGGAACTCTTGTCCCCGGGGGAATTTTTTGGCTGTGCATTCACACAGGCAGTAGAACTGTGGTATGGAGTCGCTCAACGTAATCTTATTCTGCATTCACACACACACACACACACACACACACACACAGACAGGGATGGAAACAGATCTATATGTTAAAAATATAGGTCCACATTTGAGGAACCCCACAGAATATCCATTACAAATGAGTCCAAGACAATCTCCGTACAGTGTTTAGTGTCGTCTCCACGTGTCAACAGCAGAGTGAAAGTGGATTTATCCTCATACATCCCATAATCACTGATGAACAACACAATGCACATGTCCACACTATTATCTTCATCTGTTCATGGACTAGATGTGTGTTCATATTCATACGTCCCATAATGTGGGAATGTGCAAAAAAAAAAAAAGTTTCTGGAATTTAAAAAGGTTCTACAAAAGCTTCCTCCAAATGGGAAAGCGCCTATTCAGAGGTCACATGCACAGCAGCTCCGTGTGATTCAGTCCAGTGCCTTAAACCCAGCCAAACCAGTTCACGAGGCAGTTTTTGATCTAGATTGTGGTGCCGCAGATTTCAAGGCGATGGCAGTAACACAGTTAAAGCTCTAATTTCTACTCCTTTTCTGTAGAATTGGAAACACGTGAGCCATGCCGGGTACGTTGTCATCACGACAAGTTCTCGCTACGTGGAACGTACTGGGTTTCTATTTTCTCATTATTGTGAAGGGGAAAAAAAACAGGACAGGAGTAGCAGGAGCACATTCTTTAGGTCTTTGGTGGAGGATCAAATTCCAGAGCCGAGCCGTTGTCAAGACAACCCCCGACTCCTCACCTGTGTCAAGGGTCATCCTGTTAAAATGAAGCCAGACACTGCAGTCGGCAGATATCCTGACACCGCAGACTGTGGACGAGTGAGTCTCATCATTAACCCTTTAGTTTAGGTTTGTGCAGGGATGGATTTCCTGCGCCTGTTTTACTCTTACTGGAAAAAACTGAATTTTCCTGTAATAATACAACATTTAGTAATAATAATAATAATAATTGGGCTGTTGCATAGGGGACCTGGGTTCGATTCCCGGGATGAGCATCCAGTGTGGGTCCTTGGGCAAGACCCTTCACGCTGGTGCCTACAACTGTAGCCACAAGGGTGTGTGTGTCTCATTGTGCCGGTTAAAGCCCGGTTGTGTCAGGAAGGGCATCCGGCGCAAAACTCCTGCCAAATCAAATATGCAAATTGGATTCACTGTGGCGACCCCGGAAGGGAAATAGCCGAAAGTAATCGTCATCAGTAAAGATAATAATAATAATAATATAATAATGTTGTAAATTCTTGACCTGATCCAATGCCGACTAAAGCTAATGTGATGTTGAGGAAGAGTCAATCTGCTGACAGGACTCACCAGATGACCAAACAGAAAAATGCAAATATGTAAAAGTATTCACGAAATTAATTCATATTAACAATGAACCAATCAACTATCGGAAGTTATTCTTATGCAGTTACCTACTTGATTGTAAATAAAATAGTACTTAAATTAGAAACATAAACTGAGCAGGCTTGTAACACATCGGAGGTATCAGGTCAACATACGAATGGAACTGTAATACTGTCTAATGAAAAATACTGTCTAATGACGAGTGCGGGTGAGGTTTGTATGTGTGTGTGGCTTTGTTCTGTTTTGTCTGTTGTCTCTGATCCTGTCGTTGTCTGTTGTGAATGCCATCCTGCAGTGTATGAATGGAACTGTAATATTGACTCATTAAAAAAAAATCAAATCATATTAAATAAGAACTATAAGATGTCGTACTCACCTTTCCTGCTCCCATGATCTTCTCGGCTGCGTACACAGAGTCTCCGCATCGAGAACATTTCTCTGAACCCCCAAACTTTTGAGCAAATTTGGAGGGGTTGGGGTTGGTGGTCGGTCTGTGAGACTGTGTTCTAGGACAAAACACATGGTATAGAAATGTGACTCTTCAATTGGCCTGGAGGTACGATCCACATGCACAGTGAGCGTCAATGCATATCCTCAGTTTTCTAGAGCAGTGGTTCTCAACTGGTCCTGCTTCAGGACCCTGCGTCACCCCTTAATGACCACCCCTGACCCAAATCAAAGAAAAATGTCCACTTTTCAAATTGATTTAACACAACGTTCAGTCACAGTTCAGTAACTGTACTCCTAAAGATTATTCTGGCAACAAAAATTGTATTAAAAATAAAATAGTGTCTTTGGTTTTTATCCACAAACAAGCAGAACATCCACAACATGTCAGAGTTTGAAAGATCTGACAATCTTTCAAACAAATATGAAACAGTGCATGTAGACCCGGACTTGCTGCCACTTTGTCGAACATGCGTATTTGTTGTATGTTATGTGTATGTATGTATGTATATTTTTATGCGTGCATGTATGCATGCTGGTGTGTATGTATGTGTTTGTATGTATGTGTGTATATATGTACAGTATGTGCGTATGTATGTATGTGCGTATGCATTGTGTGTATGTATGTATGAATGTATTGTGTGTGTGTCTGAATGTATTATGTATGTGTGTATGTGTGCATGTACCTATGTATGTACTGTATGTGTGTATGCATGTTGGTATGTGTGTATGTGTGTATACATACATGCTGGTATATGTGTATGTCTGCACATGTATGTCAGCGCTTACATCTTCACACAGTATTTTAAACTCGTCTGTGAAGTGTACATGATTGTTTGCCTTTAATAAAGTTGATGTTGGAGAACACCTGCTCACATACATGTGTGGATCCAAAGACAGGACTCCAAAGTGCACACTTGTACATATTCACATCAATGTCAGGGAGAGAATTCATTCCGAGTTTTAAAAAAAACACACACTGGCAGATGTCACACGTTGGTGGTTATGGCGCTTATTAAGAGAGACGAAAATATCTAAACACGTTTTTATTTAGACATTACAAGGTCGCCGTAGTCTTCAGATTTAAAATGACATTTTTGGCAATTAACCAAACTAAAATCAAAATACTTTTTAATTAAATTCTCATGAATTATTTTCACACTCCACAAGGCGCTGCGCTCAGTGGGATCAAAGAGTGTTTCAAAGAGGCTCCGGAGCTGCAGGTTACCCACCCCTGAACTACCCATATCTGCACATACACATCTCCCCCTCCTCACCTCGTGGTGGGAAACCCTGGGGCCCTGGAGCGGTGCTTATGGGAGGGTAACGGCCCCGGCCCCAGTGGCCCCTGAATGAAGCCCTTTGTGGCCGACAGCTGAGAGGAGGAGGGGGAGGGGGATCCTGCAGTTACATAATCAACTCTTTCATGACAATAATAATAATCACCTGACGTCTCAGGGAGGGTCAACATTTAGGGGAGGTGTCGTGATTTAAACAGGGTATATCTGCAGGTTTAAGGAAGTGAAATTTAAGACGCTTTTTTTAAGGCCACTTTAGTCAAATTTGAGACCTTTCATCTGGAGATAGCGAAAAGTCTGACCACATTATAAATAGTTCTGTCCATATATTTAATGGAACTGAAGAAAAATAACAAACATCAAGATCACAACTCTGTAACAGAACATCGGCAACTTGGAACAGTTTGAAAGATCCGACAATCTTTCAAACAAATATGAAACAGTGCATGTAGCCCCTCCCCCCACAACCCAACCAATATGAAACAGTGCATGTAGCCCCTCCC
>JAPTHA010200017.1:0-10992 GCA_029814585.1 Gymnapogon annona | reverse complement strand
TGCAGAGGAGAAGTGACATCTTCTATAAGATGTGGCAACCATTCTTAAATTACATGGAAAATGTACCAGTACAACACTGAAAACATTGGCAACAAAGGCGCCATCGGAGTCAGACTCATCCCCCCATTTAACAGCGTGGTATCATTTTAGTGGTTGTCAAAACAGGTTTGAAGTCTGGAGTAGCTTAGTGCAAGTGCGACCTTCTTTCAGGTCCTTTCATTTTGCACGGCCATGAAATTAAGAGTCGGCTCAAGTTATCGGATGGACTTTGTAACTAATACATTTGTCTTATTAGGGATTTGCCAAATGTTTTAATTATCGTTCAATTAAACATTCACACCCATTAAAAAATTCATTCAAAATTCACTGTGTGTGTAAATATGGTATTTCGCAGAGAGCGTTGCATTGTGGGTCAGCTGTAGCATTGCTTTTTTTTTTTTATTCCGCTTGAATTTCCAATGTATTTAGTGATTCCTTAGCAACTGTCTCCGATGAAAGTTGCTTCCGCTAGTGTTTTTTTCCTGTTCCTGTTTTGACTGACTGACATCCATAGTGTCTCCTGTTGTCTTTCATAGAAAAATGAACCCAAGGGAAACGTGAACCGGCTGAAGAATGACAGCTGTCATACAGATGATGAGGTCACAAAGACTGTGTGGAAACTTTCCTCGAAAAAGATTCGCAGAACAATCGTGCGGTCGCTGCAGACGTCTGACGGCACGGCATGACTGACTTTAACCCTTTCATGCATAGAGGTCACTACGGTGGACATTGTTTTAATAGTGCCGACAGTTTGTTTACCGCTTATTTAAATGTCATTACTGAGCAAGTCAATAGTTGATGGTGTTACAGTTTGGTGATGGTAACACGCAACGTGGAGTCTCTCCTGTCGTGGAATGTATTCTTATAGGGAGAAAAATAAAAGAAAAGAAAATAAAATGCCCAGATATAAGTGCATCTCAGCAAAAGAGGAAATTAGAGGAAGTCAAGAAACCGTTGCCTCTTGACAACAGGATCTGAGCGTTTTCCAAAGAGCTGGATTTTTTCTATAATTGACTTTCCTTTTAATTATGCTAGCGTGACTCAAAATTATGGAAAAATTACAGTGTTGAGGTATGTGTTACAACAACAGCGTATACATGAAGTGCTGTTGAAAATCTTCTTGTTAGTGTGAAAGTAAAATAAATTCAACAACATCTCTTAGTGTCTCAAAGTCTTTCAGTTGGTTTATTTAAAAGATGAATTCATCCTGGTACAGGTCAGACAGAAACCCCAGTTATCTGTGTGAGTGTGCAAAGGAAATTAGAAAAAAAACAGTGGTGGACCCTTAAGGCCAGCAAGGCCTTCTCTGCTGGCCTAAACATAATCAGGAATATATTTTTTAAATATATTTTTTTCCACAAATATGTATTAAATTATTCCGCATGGTCTGTACTCTTCATTTCATAGCTTTCCTAAGTTGGTTGCTCAGCTTCCAGCCCCAGGTGGAGATTTGGAGGGTGGGGTTTATGTTAGAGTTTTTATCCAATCATTATTCAGCTATCATGTGTTGCCAGGGTCCAAAATCTGCCTCTAGGCCTTCAGAGGCAACAGTGCTGGCGTATGGTAGCTTAAAGTGAATGAGAACGGACCTGTGGCATTAACCAATCATCATCAAGTTTGGCATCACTGGGGCCAGCTAGCAGGCCTACAATTGGATCAGTGCATGCACGTCTTTTGATTGGATATGCGATGGAGAACGGTGGAGCAATGCTAAGCTTCGCAGAACAGACCTGAGCAGACACGTCAATGTGATAAACAGGAAATAAGGAAACGGTTCATTTGTGTAGCAAGACAAGTTGTTTTAGTTTTTCAACCCACAATGGCGGAAGGCGGCGAAGATATTGATTTGGCCGCAGATTTAGTTACAACACCATTCACAAGAAAAAAAATTTCAAGAAAAGCTAGACACTGTAAAGAGACCACGACGTTAGCAAGTATGATTCAGAAAGAAAAAGGATTTATCCAACAATTTCAAGTTGATAACTACGAAGGGTAGCCCTGGGTGGCAGGCTCTGAAATGTAAGTTCATATTATTATTAAAAATCTATTATTAACGAATATGAATAGTAAGGTATTGTGGGTAGATCGCATGGCATGGGACCGGCAGTGTGCCAGTCAACACACCAGCTACATGGGTGCCGACCGAGACACCAGAGACACCGGCCTTTTGTTTCTCTGTTATTACTCTACTGAGTAGACTAATATAACTGTGTTGTACTTGACTTTATGTTCAGGTGATGCAGTTGTATGTGTTTTGGTCTAAATGCATCATGTGTAGAGCCACGGATCAGAATGATGGTTTTAAGAGGTGGGTTAAGTTGGGAGGACATCACTGCAGGCCCAGGTCTGAAATGTACGGCCCACCACTGCAAAAAACTTTATATGGTAAAAAAAACCAAAACAAACAACTTGGATCTTCGCTCATACTCAACTACGCTCATCCTGTTCTCAAAAAAAAGAAATTATTAATATTAATTAGTTTAGTGGCCCTGGCAACCTAGAACTGAACGACCACGAGACATTGTTCATAAGACATTCTGGAACAGAATGATACTGTAGCCATAACGCTAAAGAATAACCTGACAGAACAGTGGAGACCATTACATTTTCCACAACACTCCACACAGGAAACATACCTCAGATCACATCAACGCATCCAGTGTCCACTCTACACCGTACGTACAGTCTCTGTGTGACTAACACTCACTGACCTGTTGCCACCGTGGGAAACTGTCCACTGTCCATAATGAAGTCCTTTGCTCATCTCTCATCTATTAATCATTGCCTGCCATTGACGTCTATAGCCGTCATTTGAGACAGGTAGACAGGTAACGTTGGCTGATGTCTGGCAGGCAATTTAATCACAATTAGTATCAAAGTGTAAAAAAAAAAAAAGCATGTTTCCTTTAAGAGCTTCCATCCAGTCACTTATTATTTGGTAAATGCATTGCACTTATATAGCGCTTTTCTACACATTTGTAGAAAGCGTGTTACATTGGCCTCACATTCACCCATTCACACACACATTCACACACCAGTGGGCGACTGCTGCCATTCAAGGTGCTGCCAGGGTCCATAGGGTTGAATTTAGAGTTCAGCTCAAGGACACTTCAACATCTGGACAGTCTGAGCCAGGATTCAAACCGCCAACCCTTCAGCCATTGGACGATCTCCTCTACCAACTGAGCCACAGCCGCCCATTGATGGCCTAGCTCATTGATCAATTGATGAGACAATTAAAATAATCAGCCGCTGTTTTGACGAAGTGCTTCACTATTTATTAACTGGGGACACCCCCCCCCCCAAAAAAAAAGAAAAACAATGCGACAGTGACCAATTTTTTTTCTCTTCCCATTCATGTTTCATGAGTCGGTGAAATATCTGGAAATAACAGCTGTTTGGAGCCCGTGTATGTCCTGTACTTTGTCGGTGTTATTTTGTTCTTTTTTGTTTTCGGAAAGCCTTTCAGAATGACGCGCTAAAATTAACTGTGTTGGTCACGTTGCTTCATGTGTTGAGGAGGGAAAAGGAACAGGTTTTTCTCTCCTCCTACTTGATATGCTTGTTAATATCCTAGTGGTCCGCTGAATAGACTTCAATAGAATAACTCTGAGTAACCACTGGATGGAGCTGTCACACTCTGTCCATTTCCTCGTTTGTTGTCCTCGTCTTTCATTCACTCTGGTTTCTCACCCGGACATCTCTCCCTATCATTTACACGTCTTTCTAATCTCTTCCTCCTTTTGTTTCCTCAGTTCTTGGATTAACATTGCACATACCAATCAAGCTTTTTATCTCTCTCAGGCATTTCTTTTTTTTTTTTATTCCTGACTGTATGTACGTCCTAGCCAGTTTCCCTTCCTCTTCCTCTTCATTGTTTTTTTTTGTTTTGTTTAATAATTGTGGGGGATTTTGAGGCTGTAAATCAACTTCCGATGCTCGAAGAATAACTGCTCTCTTTATTCCAGGGCCTTATTTGTGCAGGAATAAGAGCAAACACAGACACCGGAGACCGTGGACGTGTGAAGCCAGATCTGAAAACACCTCTGCACCTAAATGTTTGCCATGTTGCACACTCACTACATACATTAGACACTGGGGGATGTTAGTGAACAGGCTGCTACTATGATAATGGTGATGTCTTCAGCCCACAACACTGTCATCATCTTTCGACAAAGAACAATCTATAATCACACTGTTATGACCTGTACTGTACATGTGGACGGTATGTACAAAGATGTTGTGTTTGTTGTTGTTTATTGGACTCTTATGTTATATGTTGCACTTTTATGTTATATGTTGGACTCTTATGTTAGATATCACACAGTGTTTTACACTCAAGTATGTTGTGTGTTATAAATACTCTTGTACATTTTGGAGTTTGAGGAAACACAATTTCGATCCTCTGTGTAATCAGGTGTTGCCTGGACTGACTTTGACTGTTTGTTCACTTTGACTTTGATGAGACGTAACAAAGCCTGAACGGATCAGGATACTTATATCAGAGTAATCACTGATAATGGTACTTATTTTGTTAAACGCAACCTATCCTAAAATTGTCAACATTTTTCCTATTTTAATCATCTTTCATCCATTTCTTAATTGAAAATGATTTGGGGTTCTTGATTTTTTGGTACTAGCTCTACATGACTGGAGCACATAGTTGCCATTTAAAGCCATGGCGTGAATTGCAGGATGTGGCTGGAAACAACCTCATGGTCATTGAAATTGTTTACTGTTCTCGCTGAGTCAACAATTAGATTAGATTAGATTCCTTTATTTGTCCCACTCAGGGAAATTTTCAATGGCTTCATTTGATTGAATAAATCTTTGTTATGACTGTGTATCCCCTTTTTTTTTTAGTCAGTTTTACAATACATTGTATTCACCATATTTTTTCGGATTATAAATTGCAGTTTTTTTCACATTTTGGCCGGGGGTGCAACTTAAACTCCGGAGCGATTTATATGTAAAATTATTAGAACACATTATTATATAATTTAACGTTATTTTCACAACCACAAGACATAGAGGAGGACACGGCGCGTTGTCTACCTCCAGAGTTGGCGGAGTTGTTCAGAAGTGACACAGAGAATGAAGATTTCATTGGAGTTCGTTATTTGGAGTGACAGTGATGGTCTGGTAAACTTGTTAGCATGTTCTTTATGCTATAGTTATCTGAATAACTGTTGATATTGTAGCGTCTCCCAGGGTAGTGTAATGGACTGTAAAGTTGTTAATGTTCTATTTGTAAGTTATTAATGTTCTAATGAGTGTGTTACTGTTAGTTGGAGTTATTGTAAGGTTGAGAATTACAAGGTTCAACTGAACCCAGCAGTGAGATGTGTTCAACAGGCTATGACGAGCTGGGAGAGAACAGAGGACGTGTGTTTGTGAGCAGAACTAATTGTTTTTTGGCGTAGTTACGGCCGACATTAACCGTGTGAGTTATTTAATAAAAACCGTCAAAGGCAAAACTTTCGGCGCCTCATAAGGAGACGCTACAATATGTTATGTTAGCAAGCCAGGCACCTTCTCAGTCCGTTGTTTATGTGCTATGTAACGTTAGCTGAATGTGTTACGTTAGCATACCGTACACCTATCCAGCCTGTTGTTCTCTATTCTATTTTTATTTTAAATTGCCTTTTAAGATGAAATGTCTGTTCTTGGTGTTGTTATTGATCAAATAAATGTCTGACTTATACTCGAGTGTGATTTATGTATGTTTTTTTTCTTCTTTATTATGCATTTTTTTGCTGGTGCAACATATATTCCAGAGCGACTTATAGTTTGGAAAATCCAGTATTATTTTTTTTTGGCGAGCAGTGTTGGGAGTAACCTGTTTCAAAAGTAATGCATCACAGTAACATTACTTTTTGATCTAACACAGCCGTGTAAGGTATTACTAGTCAGGTTTCAGTCATGTTTTACCCGGTATATGTCCATTAACACTTGCATTTCAACACACTTTCACGCCATAATTTAATTGTTCAAATAAAAAAAACCTAAAAAATTGAAAGACCATGAGACCTTATGGCAGAAGTGAGCAGTCCCGGTCCTGGAGCGCCGGTGTCCCTGCACGCTTTCGATGTTTCCCTCTTCCATCACAACTGGTCCAATGCCTGAGCAGCTCATCACCAAGCTCTGTAGAAGCCTGATAACAATGTAATGATCCAGGTGTGATGGAAGAGGGAAACATCTAAAGCAGGGGTCACCAACACGCCTTCCCTGCGGGCACCAGGTCGCCCGCAGGGAAGGCGTGAGCTGCCCGTGGGAGTATTCTAACAATAGGACTAGTCCAGAGGTCTCCAACTCGTTGCTCATCACACATCGGTGGCTCAGAGGTCTTATCCAGGAGCTCTCACCACGAGTCAATAATGTAAAAACAAAGTTGATTGGTCATTTGGTAAATCAGGTCTAAATTTTCAAACAATCAAAATTACAAGTATCCTGCCCCCACCCACCCTCCACTATGATCAATTAACTGTCAATCTGAAATTTCCCCGCAGGGGACTAATGAAGGTATCCTTTACAGGTGACCCTGCAAGGGTCACCTGCAGCGGGTTTGGAAGATGAATGAATGAATGAATAATAATAATAATCAAACTTTTGCACTGATTTGTTGTCTATCATCGGTAGAGGGGCGGGGGCTTCGGGGCAGCAGAAGAATCCAGGTTCTGGGCATGGACTGGGTTAGTCTCGCTGCCGATGTGAGTGGAGGTTAGTCACAGTATTAGGAGGAAAAAAATGAACCATTTTCAAGAACAATGAACACGGACGTCTGTCTGACAAACGTGAAAGACAAGTGTGTTTGTGTCTGAACTGTGGCGCGAGCCTGACACCGGAAAACATTTGAACATGGAGCGGAATTTCAATGAAGTTCTGCAGCAACTTTTCCAGTGATTCTCCGGTGGGAATCAACCTCCGGAAACAAAGGGTAAAACAGATGAATACACCCTCCGAAAACACTGGTCCATGTTTACTATATCCACCAAGAAGCAGCGCTTCAATGGAGGTATCATTCATTCAGGGGTTCACATCCTGGACCGACAGCCCATCACTGATGAAAGCGGAGCTAAAGAGGCTATTATCCGCTAATGCTAACTTCCAGCTTGCTGTGTGCCGTATGCGCATGTGCACAGACACCTGAGATAGACTTGGACAGGTTCCTGTGTTTCATCTGATTGATGTTTGATCTGTTTATGTTTAACATGTTTGGACACATGAATTTAGAAAAGGTGAAAAATGTTTTTTGCTACTTTTAATTTTCTTGATAAATGTGTTTCATATCAGCAATTTTTAATTATTATAAATGTTAAAACAAACAACCATAAATAAATAAAATAATAAGTAAAGAAGACAAGGTTGCAAACATTATGCAAGATGTGGATATAACCCCTATTGGATGTCATTAATTTTTAATAATAATCCATAAACTGTGCATACATGTTGTTTCATTAGTGCGTACCAAAAGCGGTAGCCCTTCATATTGCTCGGTGCTTCTGAAGTAGCCCCCAGTTTCAAAAAGGTTGGGGACCCCTGATCTAAAGTGTGCAGGGACACCGGCCCTCAAGGACCAGGATTGCCCACTCTTGCTTTAAGGGATTAAAAATTAATCTTTATGGTTCTACTTCCTGTTGGTGTTCAGCCAATGAGTGAAGATGACAGAAGACAGTCTACTGTTCACATGGACGTACGTTCAATTATGAACCCTAACTCTGCTTTAGAGACACAGTGATCAGCAACAAAAAGGTAAGATGTGTCTATGACTAGAATTGTGTTCTCTTGGTTTTTGGAAGGGGTGGGGGGTGTTGTACTCTGCACAAGCCATTTATGATGAAAGTCTGTATCTGATGCCAAAATAACATTCTGAGTTAAGGAATTATTTTCATTACAGCAATAATTCATCTGTAATGGACGGCAGTTTGCATAACATTGGGTATGAACAAAGTTAATCTTTTCCTAAAATGGCTACAGTTTGATCGTACTTAACCTTTGATTGTCCACTTTTGTCAGTGCCTCCACTCCTTCTTCATTAAAAGCTACAGTGGTGCATCGTGAAGGACTGTCAGTGCTTATTGTTGCCTATGGCAACTGGGATTCATCTCCCACTCAGAGCTAATGTGGCAGTACTTGGGATTGGTCTTGGATTTAAAAATGGGCTTGAGACCAATTTTCTGAGGGTCTTTTGTCTTGGTCTCAAGTGCATTTTTTTTTTAGACAGCCCTGGAAATGTTTGAATTTACAAGTGTACCCTGAATGCACCGTTCCCGTGTTAAAGTCAGACATGAGTAAATGAGGCCAAAATAACAGAGAATTTAAGCAGCAGGGTTTTTTTTTTGTTTTTTTTTTAACTACGTGACCACTTTGGTGAAACTGTTTACCTCAGGACAGCTCTCTGTAATTCACTCACCGGTAAATACCCATAGTTTGGTCTTTGGAGCATTGCATTTATTTCCTGCAGTGTGATCTACTCGTCTTCTGGAGTGTATTTTGGCCATTTTTGAATAGTTTGATTTTTGCCCTCATTGCTCTCATTTCTTGCCTTGTTTGGTCTCATTCTTTTCAGCACCAGCTCACCTGTGGGACTCTACCATTTCCATTTTACACGCTGTGTTAACACACTGGCTCTGAAAAAAATGAAATAAGCTTCGGAAGGAAGTAGTTTTTCTTTCTTTTTTAACCCTTCATCACCAAAAACATGTTGAATTTTCATGACAGTATAAACTTAAAAATGGAAAACTTCAAAACAATAACTACATATTAACCAAATAAAGTAATATACTCCAGTTTAAATGAAAATGCAGGCAGCCATACCTCCAAGGCCCATCATCCAAATTACACTGTAAGTACGCCATTATCTTTTTTTAAAATTTTGTTTGGAGATTATTTCAATATTCAGTTATATCTCTTCAATATTTATTCATACAATTTACCAAACTGCTTAATTGTGGATAGGGTCTCATGGATGATGGAGTCTATATCTTAGCTACCAACAAGCCAAGGCGGGTGACAATGACCTTGATTAAAAAAAGATCGTATGAGAAGGTTATATATCAGGGTTCCAAATTACAGGGGTTGTGGCAGGGGGTATGTAAAACTCTTTCAAGGGTCCACAGGGTTACATTCACACTGGACCCTGAAGTCTGTCTACTAGGGAACCTAATTAAACTCAAACTATCTAAGTGGGCTAAGAAACTGACTGAAATCCTGCTCACAGTCACCAAGAAATGTATAGCTAGAAAATGGAAGTTCTGACGCCCCCCTTCCAATCAAGATGTGGTTGGATGAAGTCAACAGTTGTGTGCCCCTGGAGAAAATAACCTACCGGATGCATAGGAGAAGTGACATCTTCTATAAAGATATGGCAACCATTTTTAAATTACATGGAAAATGTACCAGTACACCACATGGACTCGCTCTATATACATATATACACCACATGGACTCAGCTTTGTGTGCCTGATTTACACCAAATGGACTCAGCTCCATATGCATATACATAATATATAAAGGTTATATATTATAATATTTTTAGTATCATCAGTAGTATTTCAACTGAGATACCCTGGGTTGAAATGTTCAATATTTGAGTTTTTTTGTATGTTGCTGTGAAAACTGCATTACATACTGTTTTTTTGACACAATCTCAACAGTATAGAGTGTTATTCATCATCGCTGCTGCTGTGCAGAAGCGTAATTGGAACAGAGGAACATGGCAGAGACTGTTTTTCCATGGATGTCATGGTCAGTCGTTTGCCTTGGGAGGGAGTATGAGCGACCAGACCCTGTATACAATGAACACAGGGCTCTACACAACTACATTAATGTGTATATCAAGTGTTTGATGTTTAATGCTTTTAAAATGGAAATAAAATTGAAATAGACCTCATCAAAGTCAACATCTGGTTTGTCCATTTAGTGCAATGAAATGGCTCCATATACAAACACAGAGCAGGCGTTAATAATGCTAGATACAGATTCTATTATGTGCTATGCTCAATTCTATATATGCTATTCTATTGTATTCTGATATTGTACTCTATGCTATTCTATTGTATTCTGATATTGTATTCTATGCTATTCTATTGTATTCTGATATTGTGTTCTATGCTATTCTATTCTAGTCTAGTCTATGGCTATTTTTACATGCCTTTACAAAATTAAGGAAATAATAATGCATTTTATTTTTAATTTCTTACAATTTGGCGATACAACTGGTCTGTAGTTATGGCAAAGTATGTGATGATGACGTTTTCTTTAATGCTGATCGTGCTTTTATGTTTATCATGAGTGTCTTGATAATGGAACAAATGAGATACACATGAAAATATTAACATGGGAATGAATATGATAATCTCAGTGAGCAAAGTACAAGTGAGTCCAAATTTTCAATCCATGCATCAATAGTGAAAAACCAATCATAGTCACCTTCAAACTGTGATAACCCCACGAGTCACTGACATGAGTGGAGGACCAGGCCAGGTAAAGTGTATTATTTCAGTTTCAGAGTACTAATATTACTGCACAGTTTCCCAAATGAGAAAGTATTGCAGAGGTAGTGGTTGTATTTCACTTTGGAGACCCATTGGTATGTACAGTGCATTTCACATTGGACTACACACAACACCAGGGGCTATACACCTCTGAAATAGTGTCCAGGTGACTATGGAAAAAAAAGGGTCGGCTGTAAAGTAGTCAAAGATCCAGATTTAATGTGAAAATAGGTGTTAATAAAAGGATCTACTTCAAAAAACAGTCACATTAAAAATATTCCGTTTTCGTCATCTTCCCTCGTGTAACATACACTCAACAAAAATATAAACGCAACACTTTTGTTTTTGCTCCCATTTTTCATGAGATGGACTTAAAGATGTAAAATTCATTCCAGATACACAATATTACCATTTCTCTCAAACATTGTTCACAAATCTGTCTAAATGTGTGATAGTG
>JAPTHA010199839.1:0-11009 GCA_029814585.1 Gymnapogon annona | reverse complement strand
AGAGGGTGGACCCACCTCATATTGAACCTATGGATTATATATATACAGAGGGTGGACCCACCTCATATTGAACCTATAGATTAGGAATGGGATGTCACTTGAGTTCATATGCAAGTCAAGGCAGGTGAGTAAATACTTTTGGTAGTATAGTGTATGTCCATGTAATATATATAATATAAAAGTTATATTTTTACTTGAAATGACACAGGCATGTCCCAAAAGATAACAACTGTATTATAACAGAGCGATTCTGACATACTCTATTCACTGTAAGATAGTTTTATCTGTGACATGTTATGATGTGTTTGTGTGTGTGTGTGTGTGTGTGTATATATATAACAGCAGAAAACAAACATCCCAGCTACAGTGAAAGGTATTTAGTCACAGTACCAGTATTTGTATTGATTAAAAATCCAGTTTTAACTAATTAATTGAACTCATTTTTAACTAATTTTAACTAATTAATTGAACATAAAAAATCAACAAAAAATTAATGACTGAAGTGTATTTCCAAGTTAATAATAAGCAAAAATAACTTGTTTTGATGTGAACAGAGAATAAAGAAAAAAAACACTAAAACAGTGTCTGACTCTTTCTATGTCCCCTTTCCTTTGTTTCCTTCATCTGCATCACTCCAACAAAGAGCACAGAACACATGTAGGTCAACTTTAATACGTCTGGAAAAGAAGGCGTGTTCTTTTGTCCACTCTGGATTAAATAATGTCTTTCTTTTCAGCATAGTGCGCTGTCAACGCAATGATTTGACCTCGCCGGACGACCTCGGATAACCCTAACCCTGTTTACACAATTGGTTTAAAACCATCAGATTCAGAAGATGAAGTTGTTTTATTGAAACTAAAGCTCCAGGGGAATATTTTTATCCTCCAGCCCACAAAGACTGAGATCAGGCCGTTTATATAAACACAACAGAAAATCTGTTCTGTACCTGTTCTGAACAGATAGAACAAGTATTAAATGAACTGTAACAAGGGAGGAGGAGTGAGGGGAGAAGGAAATATAAAAATGGGAAACATATAATAATACTGTGAAACTTCTATAGCTGCTGTGGTTTAATAATAATAATAATCCAAGACCCTCTTACGTAGTTGTGCTTTACTTGCTTTTATACTTTCTATCCTTCTCTATTGTTTTGCTTCACCACAACTGTCAAAGTGGTTGAATTACGTTTAAGATTTATTGGTATGAAAATGTATTATTTAATATTACAGCAAACATTTAGGATGGAGACACCAGTGTGTTGTACATTTCAGATATCGAGGAATTGCTCTCTGCTCCATTTAACCGGCTCTCTGAACTGATGCTCCCTTCAGAAATGCACGAAGGATCAATCATTTCAACAACTACAACAAAAAAATTATTATAGAAAAAGTCTGATTTCCAAACATATACTGTTTTTCTTTTTTTTTTTTATTCATCAGTTTCTTATCATTTAATGTGACGATTGTAGTCAGTTAAACTTGCGTAAACTTGGAGATCTGTTTGAGTTGTACGGGATGTAATTGCTTAGTCTTTTCATTTGCATAATAATTTTAATAAAAGGCGTCCTATACTGTTTTTTTTTACCTTGTAAGACATTTTGTAAAAAAACAAAAAAAAACAAGATAATACAAAGTAATCAGTATCTACGTAGCTGTTGTGACAGAAAATTGTGTTTTCATTAAATGAGGTATAAATCTTTTTATCCTTCTAGAGCAGGGCTGTCACACTAATTTTAGTTCAGGAGCCAAAAGACACTAACCATGGTAAAATCTGTTTTGTCAGTATTTTTAATCTTAATTTCTCTTGATTTATCAAATTAAAACTATTAAGAATGTGTGCCAATAATTGAAGAACAGACTAGATTACATAAACAACAACTTATATAAACAAGTCAGCAAATAAATAAAATAAAATGGACGTTTAATGGAAAATTACATCTCAGATGTGCATGTTTTCTAACCATTGTGCCAATTTTATGCCTATTAAAATTTGGAAAATGAATAAATGAATGAAAATACAAAATGCTGATTATTTTTTGAGATGGGCCTGGATACATTACCTGTGCCTGTACCTGTATGTTAAGGCTCATGAGATCTCTCTGTATAATCTGGTTACATTTTCTGAGTTGATCAATGTGCTATTACTGCTGCTAATGATCATCACATTTAGACAGTCACAAAGGATGTACTAATGGATAATGTTGTCAAAATTAACAGTATGTATCAGAGGTAGAAATCATGTGTACAGCAGAGGAAACGTAATAAAGGTTTATTCACCTTTGTTGAGGGAATATTATTCCATCAAAAGTCTATTAAATGAACAAATGACGTTAACAGATTCATCATCCTTTGAACAAGTGTTTAATAGTACACAAATGACACTGTAGGTTCGTCTTGGTTTTATTTATTTCGTTGCACTCTTCATTACTTTTTCATGTATGTAGGGCTTTGACTGCAGCAAAATTTGGTGTGTGAGTTGACCCAGATAGTGTGTGTGGTTTTTTTAGGCTGTGCCTCCTGGGCCTTATCATACAGATCTGTACCCAATAGGATCTCACACACACATCCAAAACCCCAACCTCCTAATCTGGACCAGTCACAGGTTATTGTACAAACTGGACAAATGTGAAGCGTGTTCAGAACCGGATCGATCCCAGTCTTACATTGATGGAGTAATCATCTGCCCTCTGTGCTTGTGTTGTCGGTAAATGACTCTTGCGTGGTTGATCGAGAGGATTTCCTGACTGTTTTTCACATCTCGTGAGAAATATAATGGGCCCCATTGAGCACAGATGTAACTTAAGTTGGAAGTGCGAGCTATATTTGCAATGGTTGAATGTAACGGAGTTGAAACCTGCGTGGATTTTGAAATAAGAATATTGAAAATAAGAGGAGCAACGTGACATATTTTTCTCTTCTAATGAAGGTTATATAGCTTTTTTTTTTTTAAAAAGGAAAGGAGGATGATCTCTTTTGATAACAGAGAGCTTGTATGGGACGCTTTGTGTTGAATCTCATGCTTTCAAATTGTAGATTATACACACATGATGTGCTGACGTACTCAGTTGTGTTTGGTGTGTTTGGCCCATATGGCACTGATGCACCACATGGTCCTCTTCCTGTGTGGAGTGGTAGGGCCGGACCTGGAGCAGATCAGCGCCCTGCGGGACTCCACGGCCAAGAAGAGGAGCATTGGGGAAAGGGGGAGAAGCAGAGCCACGGCCAAACACAGACTGCATCGCAGCACAGCCGGAGCCAAGAAAACCAAAGGAGCTATCCAGGAGAGGAAGGCCACCGCAGGACAACGGCTTATACTCCTGCAGCATCCAAGGCATTGTGGGTAAACCACCAGTAGATGGTGCTCCTGGGCTATTGTGAGCAGCAGCAGGATGATATTAGAGACAAGGCCAAAGTAGACGATGAACTCAATGGTGCTGGAGGAGAGGACAGTGTCATTCTCCATGTCCTGGTGCACACGAGCAAAGAAACCGATGATGTCAGAGACCAGGAGGAACGTGACATGCATAAGAACTTTATACCCGCCCAGTGAGAAAACACTCAACATAACTCAGTTACATTGATGCAGGGTCAAGTCAGTGAAGGACAATCTATGAATTATATATGCACTCTAATACCATCAACAAATCAATCAGTCAAATTATGCACATACACATGTGAAAATCGCATCGCGTCATAACAAAACAAAAGTTATCTCATGACACTTTACATTTAGAAATGGTTCTTAGTTCTGGTTTGGTTTTGTTTTGGCTATTGTCAGATCCAGCCATTGTGGATGGGGAGTGTTGTCATGTGGTGTATGAATATAACTAATGTTGTCTAATAAAAAAATTCAAATGAAATATTAAAAAAAAAAAAAAGAAGAAAAAAAGATGGTTCTAATGTTGAGACATTTCCTAGATGTGATTTTTTTTTTTTTTGGCTTCAATCAGAGGTTAAGTGTTCTTTGATTTTAAGTGTAGAAATTACTGCATGAAATAAAATGAAACCTCCAGTGTCCCTCCACACATCTGTCATCCTTGGTGAGGCTGAAACTCTACCCAGTGAAACAAAATCCACAAAAGGCCACCAAATAAAACAATCCGCCGAGAAGAAACAACAATTTGTTGAAGGCGGTTCTCAAGTTTAAACCAGTGTAAACCACCTTGAGCAAATTCTTGGTTGAGATACGTATGTTGGATTGTTTTGTTTGGTAACCTTTGGCAGATATTCTATCCATGTGACTCATTTAGGGTTTGGCTTACGACACAATAAGTGTTACAAGCAAAAAAACTACACGAGTTGGTCTTCATTTGTACTAGTTAATCTTCTACTCAGCTGGAACACATCCTCGGCTGCATCAGTCCAAACCCTGCACTGATTCACTGGTGACGCGGCGGATGTTAGAAGGGTTTTAATCTGCTTCTAACGCTACGTCTGACCTCCTCTGTCCAGCGTCGGGATTTAGATTGCATTTCATTTCTCAGTTTTGGAATTTTCCTGCGGATACGGTTACACTGATGCATTCAGATTGAGTTACTGCTAATGCTTCAGTCATGAGCAAAGTGGAAAAATAAGAAATATACAATGCCCCTTCTATCCACATTCTTCTCAAAATACTTTTTTTTCAAAAAAAAAGTAATTAATCTGAATATAAATGAATCATTAGTCATATTTTAGACAGCTTTGCCTCAAAAGGAGTAATGATACATGTATTTGACTGCACATCTCAGTCTGTTGCTAATACTGACTTTATTGCACTACAATGAAGGGTTTCATACAAATATCAGTTTTATAGTGATAGGTCTGTTTAATGTACAGGAATAAACACGGTCAGAGTTAGTCGGACACGTAATGTTAATTTTCTTTGCACAGTTGTGTGTTAAGAAACGCTAAAATCCTGTTTCATAATTAGATGTGAATTACATAAGGCCTTGGGCAGATTTATTTCCTTTGCGTTTAGGATTTGTAAATCCTGTTTTGTAATTGGTGTGTGAAATCTAGACCGGCGGAGCAAACCTTTGGCCAGATTCTTCAGGGTATAAATAGCCAGTGCGATGGCGGGTAGCCCCAATGCCTGAGGTCAACCAACTGATCACCTGAGCCACCTGGGCTGCTGCTGGACCGCTGCTGTTACTGAGGCCGGTGGCGGCGGCGACGCTGGCGACGAGGTCGGGATGAGCCATCGCCACTGTGTGACTGCTGAGATCATCAAGGACAAATGTAAAAACATGTGCCCTTTTAAGACAAAACAAGAGTCAAATATGACCTGTAAACATCACAGTATCGACCAAGCAAAGGAAAACAATGAGACAAACATTATTGTAGGAGTGTCGGGGGCCACATCGCTCCAAAGGGGCCCATCCATCCAAAGACCAGGGAAATAATGGCATAATGTTACAGTATATAAATGTCAACTCACATTTATATGTGATCCGGCTGGATAGCTCAGTTGGTAAGGCACCGGGCTGGTGCATAGGGGACCTGCGATCGATTCCCAGGATGAGGGTCCAGCGGGTTGTGTCAGGAAGGGCATCCAACTTAAAAACTCCTGCCAAATCAAATATGCAAATTGGATTCACTGTGGCGACCCCGGAAGGGAAAAAGCCCAAAGAAATCATCATAAAAATGTCAACTCACATTTGTCTCTCTGTGCGGTTCACTTATTTGTTTCTTTATTTATTTATTGTTTTGGCTGTTGTCTCTGATTCTGCCATTGTGGGCCGGAAGCGTGGTCTTGTGTCTAACAACAATGTTTTCTAATGAAAAATCTAATAAAATACTACTTTTTAAAAAACTCTCAACTCAAAGCTTCATAAGGAAAAAAAGTAAAATTATTCCATGAAGAAGTATTTCAGATTATTTCTATTCTTTGTCAAAGCATAGTTTGTAAATGTAAAAATGTTCATGCAATTGTGTTGTTTTTCATCTAAATCAAAAACAAATGTGTATTTATCCTATATTTCAAAATGGCAGTGTGTGTGCCCCTCAGATCTGACCTGCTTCATCCCAAAATTGGTAATTGCTGTGATTATTTTATTTTCTGTCATATGGAATCACTTTCAAGACGTAATGTTTAACTGAATTGGCAGTGTGTGTCTGTTGCCATGAGTACGCTGCTGTATAACTTCCATAACAAGAAAGACACTAGAGCAAGCGACAAGTTGACGGGAATGATATTTTGGGAGACGTTAGTCATTCTGGAAAACAATGGCCAATCACGTTGCTACGTCCGCACTCATGGAATCATCATTGAAGTGGGTTACCTAGCAATAGAACAAACTGCGCTGCCGTGGTGTCAGATTTCAGGTGTAGAAACGAACATGCCAGCTAATGATTATATAATCATTCAGGTTCTAATCGAAACCAGTGGAATTTACCAAGAAGGTAAAAGAATGTTCGGCTGAAATATTTTACACCGATATTTATACTTCGTGTAGAACATGCTGGTAGTTTATTGTGACAGTATTTTGACTGGTCTGAGCCACTTGAGCTCACACTGGGCTGAATGTGGAACCTCAACGAAAATTATTGTTCTGTTGTTTATTATTGTGCTCTACAGATTCAGAAACATAAAATACATTTCTAAATACATTTAGAAGGCATTGTACTACAACTACAGATGTATCTGTTCTTCTTGCACATGTACAGTATTTCTTTCACTCATATGTTTGTGAAAAAATGTTTGTGATGATTCACTTTGAGGACAGGGTTTATTATGAATTTATACATGTCAAAAGTGATTCGGTGAATGCAATATGAAAAGTTCTTACAGTGACCATTAGGTCCAGCTACGTGATGTTATCAGCATTCACAAATTGGGAATCAATCTATCTAATCTAATCTCCTGGGACTCCAGTTGAGATACGTATGTTGGATTGTTTTGTTTGGTAACCTTTAGCAGATATTCTCTCTATGTGACTCATTTAGGGTTTGGCTTCGAACACACGTCTGTGCCATGCTGACCAACCATTACTTACAACTATCAAGGATGTATACAACCCTTATGTGCAGTGTACTGATAGCAGATAAAGACAGAACAAGGGCTAAAATGGGAAGGAGATCTAGGAATCACCTTTGAGGAACAGTTATGGAGGAATCTGTGTAGAGATGGAGTCACCTCGACTATAAACACTAGGAATAGACTGATCCACAGATGGAGTCACCTCTACTATAAATACTAGATGTAGACTGATCCACAGATGGTGTCACCTATACTATAAATACTAGGTATAGACTGATCCACAGATGGAGTCACCTCTACTATAAATACTAGATATAGACTGATCCACAGATGGAGTCACCTCCACTATAAATACTAGATATAGACTTATCCATAGATCAGTCTATATGGAACCATTTATAAACTACATGGATAATTTGCCAGCACACCACATTGGTTCAGCTCTATATATCCGAGCAGGGCTTGTAGGACCTAGGAGGTCAGAGATCAATAGTTCAACTTCCTCCAATTGTATATTGCCCACAAAAAGTACAGAGATGTGAAATATCACCTAATGTATGACCTTTGTGTTTTAATGTGGTACAGGTGTTATGATTCAGGTGAGGTTAAGTTAGGGTTATGTAGTTCCGGGGTTTTATTTTGGTGATTTCCCTTTTTGTCCTGCGTGTGCTCCTCATGTGTCTCCAGCTTCACCCCCAGATTCCTCTGTGTCTTGTTTGTAATGATTCCTAATGTGCGACACCTGGGTGATCCCTCTATATAAGGCTGCTCGTGACCTCATGTCTCTGTCAGATCGTTGTGCCTTGTGTCAGTGACTGAACCCTTGTCTTGTCTTGTCTTGTGGATCTTCCGAGTAAGTAGTTGTTAGTCTAGAGCCATAGTTTTGCATAGAACATAGTCTTGACTTAATCTTGTTTTGTTTTTCAAATTTGTCTTACATCCTCTTTAGAGCGATTTTGTGTTTGTAGTCTTTTGTTTATTTCCTAAATTCTCGTTTTCCTCCACGGAGTGATTTTGAGTTTAATTGATTATTTATTTTTCCTGTTGTGGGTCAGCTTTTGTTAATTATAGTTAAAAGTATTTCCGAGTTTTTTGAGCGGATCCTTTTGTTGAAAATTAGAACATCTTAGAATAATCTTTAACGGTGTCTTGTTGAACATAAAAATAAAAACTTTTACTTTTTGAAACTAGACTGGACTGTGTTTGGATTCTGCGTTCATGCTCGTCCGTAACAACAGTGGAAGGAACACTCTACCTGGCAGTGTTCTAAATTGCAGGAGTTTTTAATAATAATTATAATAATACATTTAATTTCATGGCACCTTTGAAGACTCTCAAGGTCGCCTTACAAGATAAAACAACAATAAATAATAAGAGCACTCAAAAAAATCTTACATAAATGACAAAGACACTCAGCAGAACAGTAGTCAGTGGCTTGTGTTGTATGTTTATCTCAACAGATGTGTTTTTATGTGAGTTTTGAGGAAGGAGATGGAGTCAATGTCAGGGTTTGCGGTAGGGAATTCCAGAGTTAGGGGGCACAGCGACTGAAGGCTCTGGCCCCCATAGAGGACAGACTGGCAGGGGGAGCGAACAGGAAGTGGGCGTAATGAGCGGAAGGGTGTGTATGGCTGGAGGAGGTTGGAAATGTAAGGAGGTGAGAGATTATGGAGCGCTTTGAAAGTCAGGAGGAGAATTTTGTAATGTATACGGAACGGGACTGGCAACCAGTGGAGCTTTTGTCAAGTGTGTGTGTGTGTGTGTGTGTGTGTGTGTGTGTGTGTGTGTGTGTGACTCTATACATGGGGTCACATTTCCACTGTACTCTGAAGTCTGTCTACTAGTGAACGTAACTAAACTCAAACTGTCAAAGTATGTGAAGAAACTGATGTCAATTCTGTTGACAGTCACTAAGAAATCTATTGAAGGAAAATGTCAATTTGACCCCGCCCGTTGTATGAACCTGGAGAAAATAACCTACTGGATCAAAAAAAAAAAAAAAAAAAAGAAGTTGGATGTTCTACAAGATATGGAAGCATTTCTAAACTACATGGAAAATTTGCCAGCACACCACATTGGTTCAGCTCTATATACCCGAGCAGGGCTTGTAGGACTTAGGAGGTCAGAGATCAACATGGGTCTCTCTGTGAGTCATGCAGTTCATTTATTTAAATGGGTTTTTTTAGGTCATTGTACTCGTCTTGTGTTTTTTGGGCTCTTGGTGTGTATGTTTTTTGTCTGCTATCTCTGACCCTGCTGTTGTGGGTCTTGTAGTGTATAAATGTAACTGTATTAATGTCTTGTGAATAATCAAAATGAAGTAATATTTTCTTAAAAAACAGTGACCTTTAGGAATCCTCTATACCAAACAATTTTTGTCGCAGATGTTTTGTGGAACTAAAGTCTAACGTGCTTCACTGAGATACTAAACATCACAAGACTAAAAGCACATGTTCTGTGTGAAATGCCAATTATCATTTGTTTATCATTGTTTAGTTTCACAAACAATGTTCAGATAATTGTTAAATCTAGCAATGCCTTCAGCACATTCAGACATGTTTACAGTGCGCTGGTTTTAAAAATAAAATGCAGTCTTTAAACTGCAAGGTTTCAATTTTGACCTGACGCTTTGCCACCTCTTAAAACTTTTTTTTGGTAAATATGCAAGCAAACAAATGTCCGTGCACACATGCATGCGGATGACATTGTGTGGACGTGGAGGTAAAGCTTGTTGTCTGCTGTTCTCTCTGCTTCGGAATATCTGGTGCTTTAGTAATTGTATGGTCCACTCTACTCACCTGTGCAGGTCTTTGATAGTTCATGCAGTATTCATATTGCAACAGTAACTAAACAATAAATGTGGTACAAATGATCAAGTGAACATGACTTTACCATACGTATACCTCCTAAGACCCTCCTGCTGTGTTGTTTTTGTCCATATAGGTGGGTAAGAGTTCCACAGCTTTATGTGAGTTTTGTCTCGTGTTTGTTAATTGGAAGCTCCAAAGACGAGTTGAGGAGGCGTCTTGGTTTCTCCTCACAAAGTTTATTATGGTTACATGTAGAGTATAAATATCAGTACTGGTCTCTGGTGACAAGAGCTGCTGCAGGAACTCAGGTCTCCAGAGCCCTGTTTTCGAGTATAGTGTGACAGAAGACCTACGAGCAGATTGACTAGATTTTCAAAATAAAAGAGTTTAATTTGAATTCTCAAAGAACATACAACACTTATGATCAAATTCAACTGGATTAAATTTATACAAACAAAAAACGCTGTCAAAAAACACGGGGATGACTTTATCTTTAAGAAACCAAAAAACCCACAACGGGAAAATCATAAACTATAAATGAACACAAAATCACTGTTTCGAGGAGAACGATTACTCTACGACTAACAAATTAATCAACAAAAGGTGCTCTAAGAGGCTATATCTAATCAATTTAAAGATAAACATATTCAACAACAAGATCAGGACTAGAAAATACAAAGGCTAAACTAGAAATAATCAATTCTCACAAAAGGCTTGATGAAGCAGGACAGGAACGGCAAGACGACGACAACAACAAAATAAGAGCACGAACGAATACCCAAGAGACAACTTGACAAACACTGAAACATGACATATAGTCTTTGATTATATTTTTGGGAAGCACCGCCTTGAAGGTAGGCTAGATTCTTGCCGTGTCATCTGACTGTTTTTTTATTATTTCATTTGGATTTTTCATTAGACGATATTACAGTTACATTCATACACTACAAGACAACACTCCTGACCCACAATGACAGGATCAAAGACAACAGACAAAACACAACAAACAAAACAACAACAAAAAAAACACATAAGTGAACCGCATGAGTCACAGAGAGACATCTGTTGACCTCTGACCTGCTAAGTCCTACAAGCCCTGCTCAGATATATAGAGCAACACGAATGTGGCGTGCTGGTAAATTTTCCATGTAGTTTATAAATGGTACATCCTACTTGTTTTTTTTCATCCAGTAGGTTATTTTCTCCAGGTTCACACAACTGTTGACTTCTTCAACCACA
>JAPTHA010199688.1:0-11025 GCA_029814585.1 Gymnapogon annona | reverse complement strand
CTGTTCTAAGTGACAAATCAACTGTGTTATTACATAATTGACTCTTGGTGAGAGCTCCCAGAAAGGACCTCACTAGCAGGTGGCTCAGGGGTCTCTAGTTCTATATTATATTCAGCAAGACAGAGAATACTGTCTGTCATTGGTAGAGGGGTGGAGCCTGGGGGCAACACAATGAGCTAGGCAGGTAAGCCCCCCTAGTGATGTTGGTGGAGTTTAGTAACATTAGGAGTCAAAAAAAGGAATTATTTCCATGAAGAATGAGACACAGACTTCAGTTTGACAAATGTGAAAGACTAGTGTGTGTCTCTGAACTGTGGTGCAAGCCTGGCACTGGCAAAAAAAATGGAGTGGGATTTCAATGGAGAAAATCATCCCCTGAACAGAAAGGTAAAAGAGCTGAAAACTAAATTCTAAAAACAACAGTCCATGTTCACTAAGTCCACCAAAAAACATCACTTCAACAGATGCATCATTAAAGTGGTTCACATCCAGGACTGGAACCAACAGCCCTTCAGTTTTGGTGGCAGAGTTAAAGAGGCAATTGTCTGATACTGCCCTTGTAGTTTTCTGTCTTCTCTATCTGCCTGTGGGTTTCACTGATGTGATGAAACTGGAGAAGTGATTAGGTGACGTTGGGCCATGTGCACAATGTCGATCAGTTCATAATTAACTTATTTTAACACACATGTGAATTTAGAAAAGGTTGGGCAAGACCCGTCTCACTGTTGCCTACAACTGTAGCCTCAATGTGCCGGCCCCAAGCCCAGATAAATACAAGGGTTGTGTCAGGACGGGCATCCGACGTAAAAACTCCTGCCAAATCAAATGTGCGAATGAGATTCGCTGGAAGGGAAAAAGGCAAAAGACCTCATCATCATTACTTTCACATTAGAGAAAGAATAAAACATTATAAATATTATAGAAAACACATATAGAACCCTATTGTAGATGAATGCCATTAATTATTAATGATAACCTATAAACCGTTCATACTTTATTTCATTGGTGTGTATCAATCTGTTAACCCTTCGTATTACTCAGTGATGTTGAAGTAGGCCCCAATTTTAAAAATGTTGGGGGCCCCTGCTATAATATATTTAGGGAATCAAAACCTGAACTCTAAATCTAACAAGTGCATCTCAGTTATCTGTCCGTCCATCAAAGTATGCCAAAAATCTTATTCAGAAAATATACTCAAAACAGCGCAGACCTCATCAAAAACATTCTTTCCGTATACGCTCAAGAGAAACTCAGTGGGATTTCAAGTTGGTAAATTGAAGCAACCAAGACTTGTTTGAATACACTTTCAGGAACTTTGAGATGTTGTACACAAAGAAGTGTAAAAGTTGTTTATGTATATGGTGTGTAAGCTTTAGGTTTGGAAGGGTTAATTTGCCACACATTTTTTGGCAAATGTGATTTGAGGTACCTTGTCACTCAAGCTTGCAGAAATAAATTTACAGATGAATGATGGATTTGTGGATGTGGCTACCTCAAACACACCTTGTTTTAAGTGTTTTAATAGTGTGTCAAGTGTTATAAAAGGCTAAATGAATAATCCAAAGGTTCTTGTGAAGTTTTTCACGTGTCACAGAAAATAAACAGTGTTTTGAATCTGATGCAAATACAACTGAACTGATTTCTCAGTTTTCAATTGTAAACTGAGAAATCAGTTCCTCATCAGCGTGCTTGGGTCCTAATTTGATGATATAACCTTGGGTTGAACTCCCATCACAGTTCTTTTAGTGAAACTTCTTTTAAAAAACAACTTGATTTGAAAAAATTGGATTTTATGTGTGTTGTGCTTGCAGTAGAACTTTGTAATTTAGACAGAATTGTTCAACAGACTGTGTGATAATTGTATGTTTCCATAGCCATTGAAAGAAATAAGTATTACCACATTGAACTTACCATGCTGAGTCACATTAAGCTTGGCAGAACACGTGTTTGCCACAAGCTCAAAAAGAAATATGGTGTGCATGATGCAAAGGCCAACTGTGCATTGTGATGATCTCTAAAGAGCACAGGTAGCCATGAATACTATTTTCAAACCCAAAATGTTGATTATGTTTTGCTATTCCTAATGGGGCATGGTCAAAAGAGCACTATTTAGTGTACTGCTTCTCAAATGGTGGGTTGTACCTGTCAGGTTTGTGTGTCAAGCGGAGTTCGTGTTCTGCGGTTCCTGTTTTGTCACTTCCTGTTTTGTTCAGCATCTTTTCCCTCTTGTTTCAGATAGCTTCACTCCCCAGAACCCGTCCCACCTGCGTCTCATGTCTAATCAGCCCTGATCCTCTTCACCTGGTGCTCTCCTAGTGTTTAAAAGTCTGTGTGCTCCCCTTGTCCTTTGTCAGATCGTTGAGTGCCTTGTTCTGTGAGTCCGACTGTCTTGTCTAACCTTGTCTGGCCTCCTTTAGAAAGTATTCCCTTGTTTGTAAGTATTTCTAGTACATTTAATTTGTACTTTGAATTTTAGTCGTTTTTCTAATTTTAATTTGTAAATTCTAACACTGTGACCTTTTGCCATGTAGGGTGTGATTTTTCATTACAGTTTCAGATTTATGATTTTCCTGTTGTAGATTTTTTTTGTTAACATGTACTCACATGTTTTTGGCGTCATTTTTGTGGTGTTTGAATTTGTAGCGAATTTGATCTGAGTTTATGTCCTGCGAGAACTTTACATACTTTATTTTGATAAACCCTGATCTTGTCTTTATCTGGGTCCGTCCTCAAGTGCGTTCTAACAGCAAGACAGAGAGAGACAACGATGATGAGACAAACCAAAGTCTCCTGAAAGTTAAGAACAGAAAATATGATGATGGTGGGAGACCAGGTAGACCGGTGTGTTTCTTGAGTCCAAAAATGTTGGCAGAACACAGCATAAAGTGAGACAAATAAATTAAGGCATTGCTTAAAGTTATTACAGTGGTCCCTCGCTATATTGTCTTCCACCTTTTGCAGTCTCGCTGGTCTGTGGATTTTTTATTTGTCCAATGCTTTTTTCTTTTACAGCATATTACCGATCATTGTATTCTATGTCCTGATTAAGACCATTGTCAATCCGGCTCCTCTTGTGCTATGTCTCCAGTACAGTACAGAATGTGTTCGTCTTGGCAAATGTACATAAATGTTGGATGCTAGCAGTGTGACTTTGAAGTGTGGTACATTTGCTATTTTTTTCCGAAAACAAAACCCACAATGTCGACGACATGTTCTGCACTGACAAAGACACCAAGTGGTAAGACACAAAAGGCAGAGGAAGATGACAGTCACTGTGTTGGACTTCGGACATGACGAAGGAAGGCAGAAGTTACACAATAAATGCATCTTTCATACTGTTTGGTTTTGAAGAAGGTAGAAGTTACGCGACTGTATTGCGGAATAAATGAATCTTCAGTTCGGTTAGGATGAATCAGCAGAGCAGCATGAGGACAAAGAGGCAGGATCAGAGGAACAGTGAAATACACAGGAGTCACAATAAATAATTTCTTACGGTTTTGTTCTTTGGTTTCATTTTGTAATACTGTAGTTATTTTGCAAAAAAAAAAAGAGAAAAAGGTATACAAAGTGTGTGTTGAAGGGGTTTACAGCCTCAAAACATGTAATTGTAAAAAATAAAGCGAACTACTTTGCGGATCTTGCCAATCGTTGTTTTTTGTTTTTTTTTAATGCAAGTCCAGTGTTGTGTTTGCTTCTTCCCGGGTGGGGGGATAACAGAAAATAATTGAAGATGGACACTGGTCTGTTAGCATAGTGGGTCACAGTGTGTTTATCAGAGACAAGCAAACATTAAAAGCATCTTATCGTCCACTGACAATCATTGACCTTCACCTGTATTCACTCTGACAGTGACCTGAGCTGTACAGCACAGTGAGCTCTCTGCTCACACTTGATCTAAATATCATTAGCTAAATATCATTAGCTGTAATACCATCATTGTTCTTGCACAACGCTAAGGGAGTTCTTTAACAACTCTTATATATCACGTCACACTTACACACTTGGGTATGATGCTGCAGAACAGTCATAATTCTGGAGTAATAGCAAATGTAAGAGAGCTCATGTGTAAATCTCATTTAACATATGTATGTGTTGTGTAAACTGGTGCAATGCATAATGTGAGAGATTGACTTAAGATTCAAGTCTGGGTTAAGAGTAGGGCTGGGCAAAAAATCGATTCAAATCGTAAATCGAGTTTTTAAGTCAAATCGATTTGTATTTTGAGAAAATCGATTTTTTTAGATTTTGTCCCCCTCTCCTATTACACACATTTTGCATTCGCCAAGACTCCCTTCAGGCTTTTTGTAGTGCACTGACCGCAGCGCGTCCTCTGTCCCCTCCCCCCACCATGCAGCACTATCAACAAACAACATGGCAGAAACAGCCACGGAAAAAGAGCAGCTCGTTCCAAAGAAATGTTCTACAACCTCAGTCATTTGGAATTGGTTTGGATTTACGGCATCTGATGAGGAGCAGACAACACCTCGCTGTAAAATATGTCTCGAGGCTGTCGTTGTCGCCGGTAGCACTACGACAAACATGTTTCAACATTTAAAGCAGAAACATACGCCTGAATGGGAAAACTTTTGTTTTCACAACAAAAACCACTCTAGCACTACTAGTAATACTTCATCTGCGAAAGCCATGCAAACAACTCTTCAACAAAGTTTTTCAAGTGTGTATGAGAAGAGCGGAGCGAGGTGGAAAGCGATTACTGAGCGAGCGATAACTGATCTTTGTGAAGAATTTGCATGTTAGAGATGCATTATGAAAGTTAATGATGGTCAATTTGAGTGACCCTGCTAAGTTGTCAAATTCAGGTATAGCTCCCAAATTATTATTTTTTCCAAATCATTATTATATTGTATAATAGTTAATAGTGTGAAGTACAAAACTCACATTATCTATTAACAGTTAAAATTATCATATGAAAACAAAACTTATTTTAATTTGCTCAGAAATGTAGAGAAGTATGTTTAGAATTTATTATAGTTAAAGCCAGTGTTTACATTTTCTATTATATTTGCAAATTGTACTTGTCACTTTGTTCTGTTTGAAGTTGGCATGTTTTGTTTCAGCACTTTAATCAAAATACAATAAAGTTATACTTATTTTACATATAAACAATTTTTGTCCGCAGTTATGTTTTTGTAAATCAGGAAAAAAAAATTGAATCGTGAATCGAGTTTTTTTTTTAAAAATCAGAGATTTTTTGGGTGGACAAAATCGCCCAGCCATAGTCAAGAGTCTGCTCTTGACCAGCTCTAAATATTAAGTGTCATGACATAATTTTGTTACGATATGGTGCTAAATAAATACAATTTGACTGATTAAAATTGGCTTGAATGAGTTTGTTGAATTAATGATATGATGATTACTGTTGGCAATTATGTTATTTCTATTGTAAAACCACCTGATATTACCATAACACTAACTAAAACCCTATGATGCAACATGAAGAATAATTCATATTCATACTTTTATCATGTGCATATCTGAAAGTGTAGACTTGTAGTGTTAAGAGGTTGTACTTAATGTATCTGTTGTACTTAATGTAATCTGTTTGACAGTAATACAGTAGCTAGGTTGTTCATTCCTGCTCCTGTGAGGGAGTAGAAAGTATTAGGTTTATTGGTCCATTTCCTTTACATGGACAGGTGATAATCATAGACAATTTAGTCACACAATATGGGATGAATCTGTGCAACCATAATAACCTATAACCTCCAAATATAATCATGCATTTATAGTAAAAGTATAGTTATACAAAAAAATCTGAATAACCTGGAATGACTGAAGAGAAGTAAGGATAATTCTAATAATATTCTGCCTGTTGCTGTATGTTTGTATATTTGTATATCCACTATGATGAGTAGGTTATAATGTACATGTATAAATGATAAACTGAAGCATAATAATGTCATTTAAAAAAAAAAATTAAGTTACACTAACCTTTTGAGTTTTTTCGTGTATACTGGCACCGCTTTAAAGGACCGTTTACAGATGTAAACATGTAATTTGACTTTTTTTCACTTTAAAACAGAAAAGTTTGGATTTGACATTATTCATACGGGTATATTATTATACTATTATTTTACTGGTTCGGCCCACTTCAGTTCAAATATACTTGAATGTGACCCATGAACTGAAATGAGTTTGACACCCCTGACTTAAATCACTGGTGTCGAACTCCAGTCCTTGAGGGCCGGTGTCCTGCTTGTATTAGATGTTTCCCTCTTTTCACATCTGGATGCAATTACAAAGTTATAAGAATTCTGCAGAGCTTGGTGATGAGCTGATCATTGATTGGTCCAGGTGAAAACATGCAGGACACCGGTCCTCGAGGACCAGAGTCCGACACCTGTGCTTTAAATGAACCATTGAAGGTTAAAAAGGCAAAATGTGTGCATGTCCATATAAACATTCACGAAATGTGAAGTTTTGAACGCAGGAAATAGAACCAAGTACCTTTGAAAACTACCTACTGTCAGGATCTGTCATAAATGAGACACAAAGTGTATCTAAGACCTGCATATTGACCCTTTAAAATAACCTAACGCATTAGGATTTAAAGACAATTTGATACAAGTGGCACACTAATATCTTATCTGAAATATATACACAAATGTTCATGACTGCAGCAGCAATGTAAAGCAGAAATCCAAAAGGTCAAAGGACAGGTACAAATCTGGTAAACAAGCTGGTAAACAATGGCAGTAAAAGGCATCAGCTCCATTCTAACGGATTATAAGAGTCTGACATGCAACACATGAATGTTTGTGGAGTAGGTTCTAAACACAAGGTCCAGATTGTATCTACATAGCATTTCTGCAAGTGATGATATTCACAACAGACCATCGTGACCTCGGTACAAATGACATTGAAGTCAGCTTGCTACTGTTCATGAGGAAGCCTGCGTTTTCTGGCAAACATGACTTTTAATGACCTCTGCTGAAATTGACAAGAAAAACACTGAAATACTCCCCTTTTTTCCGTCATAACATGTTCCTCCAGGGGCAAAGACTGCCACCCTATCACAATGTTCGTTCAGAGCTATGATAGAATAAAAAACATTGTTTTTTAAAAATAAATAAATAAATAAATAATGGCTTTTAGCAACTATACTGTCCATGGGGGGGGGGGGGGAATTGACCAGAGAATTTGGAGTCAAAGATGCAAAAGTCTGGTAGTCTTTTGTCTAAAATGGCAAAACTGTCCTATGAGCTGACATTCACATAAAATAAACATGTAGCTTTTAACTATTATCAATGTCCTATGACAATAAGGAAAAGTATACACAAATATAGTTAGAGACCAAATTGTGATGTTTTTGTCTTTCGCTCATGAGTTTTTATTGTATTGAATTGTATTGTATTTTTTATTAAATCAGATGATGATTTAAAAATTCTAGTTTAGTTCACCCAAAGATGGTATTCTATTAACTTCAGAAACTACTCAAAGGAAGTAAAAGACTATCAAATATTAAAAAATAAAGGGAATGAAGCTTTTGTGACTGTTTTTCCAAAAGCATTTAAAGTCAGCACACACATACGAAGTATCTAGTGACAACATATCAGTGGAAGCTTCATAATAACGTAGTGCAGAGGTGTCAAACTCTGGTCCTCGGGGATCCCTGTCCTGCATGTTTTAGATATTTCCCTCTCTCATAACAACCTGGATGTCATTACATCATTATTAGACTTCTGCAGAGCTTGGTGATGAGCTGATTATTGATTGAACCAAGTATGATGGAAGAGGGAAACATCCCAAACATACAGTACACTGGCCCTCAAGGACTAGAGTCCGACACCCCTGACCTTGTGTTTGTAAGAGGTAAAAAAAATCCAACACTGAGCATCATCCCAACGTTCCTTCTGCCCAATGCTGCCCGTGCACAGTCTGCTTTCCAGTCTGCTATCAATACAACCGTTCTTTCCAAACTCGTGAAAGACTGATGATTTTGGTTTCAATTATGGAACTCATTCATTCATTCATTTTCTGAACCGCTGGAGCCTATCCCAGTTACTCAGGGCCAAGGAGGGGCCCCAGTTCATCGCAGGGTCATCTTTCACACACATATTACTGTCAGTGGGGGAATCGAACCGCCAACCCTTCGGTTACCAGATGACCTACCCTACCACCCAAGCCACGGCTGCCCTCAATTACGGAACGGCATAATGGATTTCCTCACTAGCAGAACATAGTGCAGTTACCGGCATAGTGCTGTTGAGGGTGGCTGCGGCTCAGTTGATAGAGCGGGTCATCCAATGGCTGAAGGGTTGGCTGTTCGAATCCTGGCTCTGACTGTTGAAGTGTCCTTGAGCCTAAATTGCTCCCAATGGAGCCTGGCGTGGTGTAGCAGCCATCCACTGGTGTGTGAATGGTTGAATGTGAGACTAATGTTAAGCGCTTTGAGTGCCTAAAATGTGTAGAAAAGTTTTGGTGTTGGCACAGCTCCTCAAAATCCTCCATTCACACCCAATGGGGAGATCAATGGAGATTTAAGCTGAATGAAGATAAACAAGGAGCTTCTGCAGAGACTGCACCTTGTGCAGAGGCTGAGGAGGGTTGGTAGGTCATCCACAGTTTTCAGATGCTTTCACATTTGCACTGTATACACAGTAGTCTGCAGAAGATTGTGGTTTGGCAGCTGTGTGTTCAGCCATGACATTTATAAGTACAGACATACCATCACTGCAGGACATCTACGACCTGACTCACTGCTGATGGGCCTGGAAGTGTCATTACAGATTCAGCTCATGCAGTCCACGACTTGTCGACCTCATTTTGAAGCAAATTTGAATGTTCAATACCAATGGTTCCATTGTTTACACTAAATGTTTTGACGCAAGTAAGTTCATCTGTGTTTGACTGAGTAGCAACTGCATTTATGAAAAATAAAATTGTGAACGAATCTGTCATGCCTGTTGAGATACAACATTTCCAGCATTAATTTAGCTTCAGTTACTGATTTAAACATTCTCTCAAAGTAATGTATGATATTATGCTGTCCACCTGAGCAGTGTAATTCACAAAATATCAAATAATAAATTTAATTTGTATGAATGCTTTTTGCATTAACAATCATCAAAACATGTCACTTTCTATTTTACTGTCTTCTGCAGCCTTTATCCTATTGGCCGAACACCAACAGAAAATATAATTTTATAGACTGAAAAACATTAGTAAAACCAAAGGTTTACTGTGTAAACCAGGCTTTTATCTCCTAGCAGGTTGTACTGTAAGGGCTGTCTCACTAGAATGTAAACAAGCTGTAAGACAGCTGCACTATATCCAGAACACTGCTGCTCAGGTCCTGACTACAACTAGGATGTATGACCACATTAGTCCTGTGCTCAGGTCTGTGGACTGGCTTCCTGTCGCTCAGAGAATAGGCTTTAAAACAGCTCTGCTCATGTATAAGTCTCTCCATGGTACAGCACCAAAGTACATCTGTGACATGTTGAGCTCTCATGAACCATCTGGGACTCTGAGAACCTCAGAGACAGGTCTTCCACTGTTGCCCAGAGTCAAGACTAAACACTCTGGAGCTGCATTTCAGTTCCATGCCGCTAATCTCTGGAACGTCTTCCAGATGACGTGAGACAGGCCTCTGACAATGTTCAAGTCCAGGCTGGAAATGGCTCTGTTTTTGTGCATATAACAACTGACAGTATTTTATTTGCACTCTTGTCTTTTCTTAATTTTAATTGATCATTATTTGTGTTTTAATGATTCTGTTTTAACTTGAAATGCGTGTTTTTAAATGATCTTTTCTCCAGACTCGTAAAGCACTGTGAATTGCCATATGTATAAATTGTGCTATACAAATAAATGTGTCCTGCCTGACAGATGCAGTTTTGATTCTTTAAGGTCTCATACTCTTGCTTTTCTTTCCACCTCATTTAGGAAATTAAATTTTGGGCAAAAACACAGGTGCTATTGAAAATGTAACATTACTAAAAACTAAAATGTTACTAAAATTAAACTAAAAAACATTACTAAAACAAGAACAGAGAATTTTGTACGAGTTCAAGAAGTGGCAAGCAGATGAAAAAAAATTATTCTGGTAAAACTCAGTTTCTCAGTTGGTAAGGCTCACTTAGTAAGGCACCGGGCTGGTGCATAGGGGATACTGGGTTTGATCTCCGGTAAGAGCGTCCAGTGGGTTGCGTCATTAAGGGCATCTGGCGTAAAAGCTCCTGCCAAATCAAATAAGTGAATTGGATTCGCTGTGGCAACCCCGGAAGGGAAAAAGCCAAAAGACATCATCATAAAAGAAACTAAAGTGCTGAACAACTGAAAGTTCCTGTACTTTTACACATTAACCACACCCACTTTGAATACATGACCAACTGCATAATAGTTCTCACACACAGCACAATAAGTTCTAGCTGGATGATGTTTTTGAATGAGCTGTGACAACTGCATAACTGGGGCTGCAATAACAAAATTGGCTAATTTTTTCCAACCTAGGGAATGAAAGGAAAATTCTCTGTTCTGAGGGAGTATGAAGAAGTCTTTTCTCCAGCTACTATAGAATTTCATTGATCAGCTGTTGCTTGTTTTGTGCTGTAAATGATTTGGCACCATAACTGAATAGTAACAGCCACAGCCTAATTAATACATTTTCATTTATGTGTAAGCTGAAGGTGAGTATTTACTGTGAGAACCCATGCAAGATTAGCTGCATATGGAGGGTGCTGACAGCAATCCAAACTAAACAGCAGTGTTCCACATTCCGTGCAGCTGTACTCAACATGCCACAAACTGAGCTCTGCCAAATGTGTTCTGCGTAGGTGATGTCTAACAACACTCAACAGCAAGTGCATTTGTTTTAGCCACAAATACAGCAACCAACCTCATTAATGAAATACTTGTAAAAAAAAAACAAGAAAACCTGGTGCTCCACAAAAATAATTAGTGCAATGATGACAGGCAGCCTTTTCTTCAGATTCAGATTCAGATTCATTTTATTGTCATTGCACAGACCAATGGTCTGGCAACGAAATGTCATAAAAGCAG
>JAPTHA010199665.1:0-11028 GCA_029814585.1 Gymnapogon annona | reverse complement strand
TCTCCAGGTTCACACAACTGTTGACTTCTTCAACCACATCTTGATTGGAAGGGGGGCGGGGTCTAATTTCCATTTTTAGCGGTTGTCAACAGAACGTGACAGGCTATGTTTAGATTTATTTTATTTCGATATATTTATAAGGTGGAGGAGTTTATTTACTAATTGTATTTCTATTTTATTTTATTATTTTTAAATGCCAACTTTATCTGTGTCTGTAAAGCACTTTGACTCTAACTTATGTTGTTTTAAATTGCTCGTATATGAATAAACTGACTTAAATTGACTTGAAACCAGGGAGGCATTTCTAGCAGCATGCGTGTAATGAGCTCACCTTCTCATGATAAAAAAAATGGGTCAGCGCAGGATTTGTGTCTGTCCCTGAAAAAGGGGAAGTGCCAGATTCCAGACACTTTGTCTAATGTCTCCTCCTCCTCGTGTGTACGAGCTACAGAGAGAGAGAAAGGACTTTCAGGGAAGACTGACTCCTTCCTCCCTCCCTCTCCCTTTTTTCGACACTTCCATTGCAGCTCACGACTATTACCACGCCAACTAACGATGTCTTGGGGTGGGTGGGTGGGTGGGAGCTGGGGATGAGGTTATTGGGTGGGGGTGCGCGGGTGGCGGGGTAATCTCTTTGGCTTTAACAACAGAAATGTAATCTTCTGAGAAATGAGGAGAGTGAAAACAGGAAGCAAATGCACATAGCAGGACAGCAGAGGCATAGGGAATAAGAGCATGGGTGTGTATAGGTCTTCGTTGAATATTCCCCTCAGGAACACAGATCCAGTACAATCTACTGCCAGCACCTGGAAAACTGACTCCACCCATCCTTAGCTGCAGAGTGTCCACATGAATTACTGTCACTCACATCCCCATGTACAGTCACGTCAATGCATGACACCCCTTACCTTATACATAACATACATATAAACACAGCCTGTCCAATACTGTTGACCACTGCAAAGAAATGTATAGGTCGTAAATGGAAATTAGACCCCGCCCCCTTCCAATCAAGATGTGGTTGAAGAAGTCAACAGTTCTGTGAACCTGGAGAAAATAACCTACTGGATGAAAAAAAGAAGTCGGATGTACTACAAGATATGGAACCATTTATAAACTACATGGAAAATGTAAAGGGCACACCACATTGGTTCAGCTCTATATACCCGAGCAGGGCTTGTAGGACTTAGGAGGTCAGATGATTGATACCCTTCACTGATGTATGTTTTTGTGTGTTTGTTTTTTGTCTGTTGTCTCTGATCCTTTCATTGTGGATTGTGAATGTTGTCTTACAGTGTATGAATGTAACTAATATTGTCCAATACATTTTTTTAAAGAAAGTGGGCTTATTACACGCACACTGTTATAAATGGCTCCGGAGTTTCAAGTCATTTTCAGTCAATTTATTTATTTAGCATAATTTAAAACAACAAGCTCACCCAAACTCCTTTAGATACACAGATAATGATCACATTTAAAAACATTAACATAAATTCCAAAAAGAATACCGGCAACTAAATGAATGAACCCCTGCCTTGTAAATAAAATACATCTGAACACAACCTGTCAAATTCTATGAACAATCACGAAGAAATGTATTGATAGAAAACAGAACATTTTAATTAAGTTCATATTGCCATATTCTTGATAAATTAGCAAGTTTTCCCCTTTTTTATCCAGACATGGATTGGGACAAGAGGTAAATCCTAACAACAGAAACCAAATAATTCAAACATTGGATAAAAATGATAATATAATGGATAATAGGAATCAGGAAGTGCAAGAAGGACTCTGTGAAGCGGGATGACAGGGCATACACCCTCTCGTATACCTGGGACGCCAGCCCCAAGAGACCACCCAACGGCTGGGGGCGCCTGATGAAAGATAGTGCAGTGCCATGTCATAATTCACTCTAAGGAAGACAGCAGGTGCAGGTGAAACCATCGGCAAGAAAAGGTAACAACACACAGCACTTACTTTACTGGATAAAGACAAAAAAAAACTTGCTAATTTAAAATATGGAACCATTTATAAAACACATTGAAAATTTACCAGCACATCACATTGGTTCAGCTCTTTTTTTTTGGCATTCTACCTGGTTTGCGTCCTGTCATTGTGGGTTGTGAATGTTGTTTGGTAGTGTATGAATATAAGTGTAATATTGTCTTATACAAATAAAGACTAACATTATTGGATTTTTACCCAATAATTGACACATTGACTACTTTTCGATTTGACAGTATTGCATGTATTGTAACAATATTTTGCTAACATAACTGAAAGTGATGTATGTTGATATATTTTGGAGATTTTCTCAGAATCTGTAAATCAAATAATGTCGTCATAGCCTGGAGTTTTTTCTATCAGCTGACGGAGGGTAGACAATAGCTCTGGTCTGGACTCATCTGGCACCAGCACTTGTTTTGCATTCACATAATGTGACTAATGGAAACTTAGTGCACCACCACGTTGGTCCACCATGAACAGATGAAGAGGAGACAGTAGAGTGTGTCCACATACGTTCATTGTGTTGTTGATTATGGGATGTATGAGGCTGAATCCACCTTCACTCTGTTGTTGACTAAACACTTTATGGAGATTGTCTTCTGCTCATTCATTCATTCATTCATCTTCCTAACCCGCTTTATCCTTTGCAGGGTCGCGGGGGTCACTGGAGCTACTCAAGGGCGAAGGTGTGTGTGTGTGTTAGTTGTAGTGTGTGTAAAAGTGTTTTGGAGGATGCAGAATAAGATTACGTCACACCACTCTGTACCATGGTTCTACTGCCTGTGTGAATGCACAACCAAAAAGTTCTCCAGGGGAAAAGTAGTTCCTACAACTCAATTACAGGTACAGGATAGGAAATAAAACTAGGACAAAAACTACTACTCTGTGGGAAGGTGTCTAATGTTCCTACATTCATTCAAAAGTTTGAGTTGCTTGCTATATTTGTCAATTTGTAATGCTTTATAAGTGTATATTTCTTCTTTGCCGACATACTGAATTATAGATGAGTCAAGCTCGGAGCACAGTTTAGAAATATGGCCTTTCTTACAATTCTACCCATCAGCTATTTCCCTCAGTTTTTATAAATGCACTAATACTACATACACAGTATTACTTCAGCGTAAGCGTGACTACACAACCGTGGGGTGAACAAAACACAATCTTGTCTAAGAAAACGGTCTGTAAGTACGAACACCTGAAAAGCCATGGCTTTTATTGATAGTCTCATTTCAGTGACACTGGAGTGAATTAGAATCGACGCTGGTGGTGTCTAAATAAAAAAAAAAAAACCTGGTTAGTCCTGTTTTATGATGCGCTGAGAAACACCACTGGCATATTTAGCCACTAATGGACAAAAAATGAGACTGTGCTCCAAGACAAGAGAGAGTATTGAAAAAACATGTTCATTAAGAGTCGTCGATACATGTCTGCTATTCAGTAAACACACGAAGTCATTACCCAGAATGCTCTTGTCAAGCCACACTAGATATGCTTTAAAAGAGTCCAGTCGCGCTCATGTGGGACACACTCTGACTTTTTCCTGGAGAAGTGTGTGAATGTGATGGCTGACATCTCCGCATCATCAAAATAACTGGACCTAAATTATTCAGTATTGACTTTTTCTTCTTTTCTTCTCTTCCTTGATTTTAGGGGACACTGTTTAAAGCTCCCAACTGCAAACAGAAAAATGTCAGGAAAGATGATGGAAAATAGATGGTGCTCTATTTCCTGATATCCTTTATACCTGTGGTAGAAAGAAAAAAAAGTAATGTTGTAGCTGAGAAAATATTTGTGTTCCTCTTAGTGTAATCGTTAAACAGCACCCCACCTGGATATTCGCGATTAAATCCCAGTGGAGGGGGCAAGTGAGCCGCATGGGAACATGCATGAGAATATAGTGTAATTGTACATCCACTACAGGTGTCACTGGCACTCTCATTGTCACGTGTGCACGTGGGACTATTAGTATTAGTATTAGCTCTGTGATGTAGATATTTTATACACCCCCATGAATATTTAACAGATGAAAAGAAAAACAGAGAGAGACGGAGATAATGAGACAAACCAAAGTCTCCCTTAAGCTAAGACCAGGAAACATGACCAAGAGTATGTAGCGCTTGACTTCACTGTGACTACGGTGGGAGACCAGGAAAGACCGGTGGGCTTTGGGTCTAAAAATGCTGGACAACAGTGGACAGCATGAAGACAAATAAATGAAGGTGTCACTTAAAGACATTACACCCCAATCACACTGATAAGACACTTGAGGTTTTTTTGGGGGGTGTAAACATCGTGAATATTGTCAACAATCATCCCGCTTTGTGAACACTACTACAGTAAACCAGCCAGCATGTTAGCGTCATAGAAGACCAAAACAAACCCCCACCATAGCAGAGGACCTACTAATAAGGGGGGGGGTTCTTCTTCCTCGCAGGGTGTAACAAAAAATAATTGAGTAGCACTGTCTTAATGGAATTCAGAGCTAAATGACATCAGCAATCAATTTACTTGAATTTTAAAAAATCACCAAGCCAATAAATTGTTTTAATCCAGAGAACCTTATAACTGTTGTCTAATTAAAAGTCTCTTAACAAGCCAAGGCCTTATTAACAAGACATAAGCCATAGCTCTTTTTCCTGTTGTTCATTCGGGGAGAGGGGACTGATGCATTTTCTTTTCATCCAGTACATGAGCCGGCGAACAGGGTGATGCAGGTAGTGCACTGCTTATGGGAGAGATACAGAACCTTTTAGAGTGACTTGGGGCAATCAAAGATGAGTCGTTATTTCTGTTTGATTGACAGGCGAGTTGTTGTTTGTTTTCCACGCACACCATAAAGCCAAGCCACGTGCATGCTTGGACAACAATTACACTTGTTTCTGTACATGTCTGAACTTTCTGCAGACAAACAAGCCCATCTGTCATCAAACCAAGCTTTGGTCAGTGCTCGTTAGTGTCTCTCTGAGAAGAAGGACTATCTGCCAAAGCTCATTCCATCTGAAACGCTTGTGGTTCATTGTCCACCATCCTCGTGGCGAGTTGTGATGCTTTTCTTAGCAGTTACACATTTTCTGTGCATGGAGAGCATATAAATCCTGAAATCCTGAGAATCCTAAAAATAATACTGAAGATTTCGCATGTATTTGTTTGTTACATGAGAGAAAAAATGCAAGTGTATATAAAGTATTAAAAAAGGGTCATATCTAGCAGTGGACCGGTACATGGGTCAATTGGAACTGGGCTGCACAGAAAGAATACACAACTTACATTATTATTGTTTTATTTATCATCGGATTATGAATGATGAGTTCTTTCGGCTTTCCTTCCGGGGTCACCACAGTGAATCCAATTCGTATATTTGATTTGGCAGGAGTTTTTACATTGGATGCCCTTCCTGAAACAACCCACTGGACACTCATACCGGGAATTGAACCCATGTCCCCTATGCACCAGCCCGGTGCCTTGAAAAACTAGAACCGAGATTTTGGAAGATGTTTGTCATTTTGGGACACAATAGCCTTACAATCACACTGAATGACAGAACCATCATTGAAGTGGGTTACCTAGCAACAGATACAATATCAAACAGACATGCCCGCCGAGAGGTTACTCAACTGAAAATGCCAGTGAAATTTATTTGATTTATTTTAGTATGGGATTATGAACGCTATTTTATTTTGAAAAACTAGCATATTCTCTGGGCTGCATCTGTATATTTTGTCATGTCCAGATGGTCACATGTGTTACCGACATCCTCTACCTTCTTCAAATAGCTGTTCTAACACTAACACATAATACATTAGCATTAGCTAAATTGAAACCTTCAAGCTGGAAAAATGAACACAAAACAAACGTCTTTATTTGGTTTCTTTGGTTGTAGAGAGTCTGTTACTCGTGTTATGTTGTTACTGCTAATAAAGTTACATACACAGTAGATTCAACCTCATTATTTTATTTACTAAATACCAATTTATATATATATATATATTTATATCATTTCAATTTGTTGTATTCATCCACCACAACTTAAAGGCCGGTCCGTGAAAATATTGTAAAATAGTATGGTGGACTGCATTTATACAGCCCTTTTCTACACATGTACTCAAAGCGCTTTACATTGGCTTCACATTCACCCATTCACACACCAGTGGGCGACTGCTGCCATGCAAGGTGCTGCCTGGATCCACTGGGAGCAACTAACATGTAGACAGTCGGAGCTAGGATTCGAACCGCCAACCCTTCGGACAGTAGACGACTAATTTGCAACACAGTTGTAATATTCATGCCATGTCAAGTTATCTGTTGTGTTGTCGTTCATGCTTTTATTTTGTTTAGTTCCTGTTTTGTCCGTGTACATCCTAGTGTGTCTAGCTTTACCCCAAATCCCCACGCACCTGTGTCTAGTCTTCATCATCCCCAAGTGTTTCCACCTGCCCTTTTCCCTCATGTATAAATGCTCTGCGTCTACTCCCCTGTGTCGTCGAACTGTCATGTGTATCTGCTTCAGTTTACCTCGTCGTCTTGCTGTTCCTGTCCTGATCCTGAAACCCTCTATGTAAGAATTGTTAGTGTTTAGTCTAGTGTTTGTATTTCATAGTCTTGTCTTGTGTGTGCTTCATGTTTGTTGTAAATTATTAGATTAATCCTCTCTGAGCACTTTTTGTTATTTATTTATTAGATTGACATTTTTTTCCTCTTAAGAGTAATTTTGATTTCTCCTTCTGGTTTATTATTTTCCCGTTGTGGGTTTTTTTGTTAAATTATTGTTACGTGGCAGACGTAACAATTATATTGAAAATTAATCCCATGTTTTTCTACAGCGTTTTTTGTTAGAATAAGAAAATTAGATTAAGAGAATTGATATTGTTAAGAGTTGAATGTTCCAAGGGAACTTAAAAATAAAAGCCTTCATTTTGAAGTTAAGGCAATCCGCATCTGAGTCTTCTGTCCCTGACTGGCATGTTACAACAGTTTCTGCTTTCATTTTGTTTAGCATTTCACAAATGCAGAAATTACAGTACATTCCTCGGTTGGTGAGTGCCTGTAGTGACAAACATACATCTATTAAGCCTAGTCATTTGATGAGTCACTTTCCTTACAACAGGGAGCCTGATGTACTTTAAATACACGAGGTATTCATCCACTGCATATCAAATGTACGACCATGTTCCACATCAAGCATTAATACATTCCCTGCATATGACACAGCCATTACCTGTGTTTTTGTATGTTTGTTTGCTTTTTAAACATCATATTAGAACTCACAGGAGAGTTGTTTGATATAATTCATCATAATGAAGACTGTAGTGCACGTACTTCAGTTGAGAGTATTTCATTTTCTTAAATACTCACAAGAAATGCCAAAATATCAAACATTTTAAATGAAGTTACAAATATATAATTTGGTCACAATACAGGCAGGGAGGGGCTTATTGTTAATTATTGGGCCATTCCATCCTGGGCTCGGATTACCATTGACAGTGTGTGTCAGTGCTATTATCATTGTTGGTGTGTGTGTCACTTCTATTATCATTATTGGCGTGTTTATCAGTTCTATTGTCATTATTGTTGGTGTGTGTTAGTTCTGTTATCATTGTTAGTGTGTGTGTCAGTTCCATTATCATTCTTGGTGTGTGTGTCAATTCTATTATCATTGTTGGTGTGTGTCAGTTCACTTATCATTGTTGATTGTACTTATTGTTGATTAATATTGTATTGTGGGATGTTTTCTGTCAGTTGGATGTAGTTACTGAGTGCAATACACATCAGTCTTCCCAATGTATTTATTATTGTGTTATTTGCATTATTATGACTCCATGTAGATTGAATTTACTATAAAGTAAGATTAAGCTATGTGTTGTGCTGTATAAATGAGAAGACAGAGTTAGATTATATGAGTTTTTGTTCTTCCCACTCCTTTTCAAGCTACACAAATAACTTATTTGTTATTAATGCGTACACTGAAACTATTACACTGTGTTGATCTCCTTCATTTATTAGCTTGTGTTCCGCTATTGGTTCCTTGTATGTATAGAATTATGGGTTGCTTTTTTGTTTTTCCACTGTTCAGAATAAACAATAAACAAGGAAACAAAACAAACTGTACTGATGTCATGTGGTGATCATATGAGAGCCATCAATGTAGTGTGAGTTGACAGTACACACACTGAGATCCACATTTTCTTACCTGCTGGCGTCAGCAGAAGTGATAGCGATGAGAGGGGGGTTGCGTAGCGGCAGTGTAGTGGGCCGTGGAGGAACCGTGACAGTATCTGTCTCTGGTTTACGATCACAGTAGTACTGCTCTGCCTGTCGAAACGCCAATGGTGGCAACTGGACTGTCCGACACGACAGTCTACGGACCATGAAGGGCTCCATACATGTGACAGGCTCCGGGGAGTCTGATGACTCATCTGAGACCTGGACAAGGGGCGCAGAATTAGAGGTAGTTATTAGAATCTGAATTTCTCCAGTCGTCGTTGAGAAAAATATATCCGAAAGGCTTTTCTCCAAAGAATAGTGATAAAAGAGGGACACAGAGAACCAAAAAGAGAGAACACTGTTTGTCAAGAAGTGAATATTCAGACTGAAAGGCAGAGAAGATACTGAGACTGACCCGACAGTTTAATAAGCTCACAAAATACAAGTCCTGGGCAGAGCTAAAGGCAGAATCCTTGGTCAACAAATAGGTCATAATAAGAAGTCAAAATCCATGAGGCAAACATTCCAATAAGAGTGACCAAAAGACAAAAATCAGAGTCTGAACAAACAGGTTGAGTCAAAAACTAAAACAAATCACAAAACAAATAACGTGAGAAATCGAAAAACATGCTAGAGACACAATAGCAGCGGGTGCAGTGCTGGGGTCGTGTACCTGGAGGTGGGGCGGGGGGGAGGAGATGCGTGTGAGTGAATGATTTTACGGTCGTGATCTGTGTTTGCAGTTATAAATGTTTGAACTGTTAGCAGTTAGCAGCTGAAAGCGCTATGCTAACGGTGGCTGCGTGGACTTTTCACTGCCATTTCTCTACTCCAGAGGACGCATTAATGGTCCCTCGTTATTGTTATCATCTCTGGGACAATCGTGTATACTATGTGTTCATGTTGTGCAAGAATTCAATTGTGTATCTGTTCTGCTCTGTTCTTTTTTTCTACTCTTTGCATTATGCTGATGTGTGTGAAATTTCCCCTCACAGGACTAATAAAGGTATATTCAATTCAGTTCAATTCAATTCAATTCAATAATGAACACAGGGAAACATGGGGTTTAAATACCAACAGAACAGGAAAGAATGAGTCATAGCTGAACATAATCAGACTAATAATAAGCATGAAGTAAAACTGTAGAAGAGCATGACAGAAGAGAAATCTACAAACTAAAAAAGTAAACACATGGTAATAAAAGTTGGGACATTGTAAAACCACGATGTCTAATACACAGCAGATGATGCCAAAGCTACTGAGTATACAAACAATATGAGTTGGGTTGTTAAAGATGCAACTGCCGACATGCCTCACTGTAAAGCAGTGTTTCTCAAATGGTGGGGCACACTCGCCCCTGCTGGCATCACACCACAACCCCCAGGTGATGCCAGGGGGGTGCATGTTCCCCAGGGACGTACGCCCCCAGGAAACTTCTACTACATCCAGTACAGTAGGTGCCATTGACACTCTCATTTTGAGTCTGAGTGTGTACAGGGAGTATTATCTCTGTGATTTTTTTTTTGTGAAGACAGAGATAATGAGACAAACCAATATCTCCCTAAAGCTAAGACCAGGAAACATGACCAAGAGTATGTAGCACTTGATTTCACTGTGAATACGGTGGGAGACCAGGAAACACCGATGGGCTTTGGGTCTTAAAATGTTGGACAACAGTGGACAGCATGAAGACAAATAAATGAAGGTATCACTTAAAGACATTACACCCCAATCATACCGATAAGACACTTTGTTTTTTTTAGGTGAAAACGTGTGAATATTGTCAACAATCATCCCGCCTTGTGAACACTACTACAGTAAATCAGCGAGCATGTTGTCATCATAGAAGACCAAAACAAACATACACTATAGCAGAGGACCTACTTATAAGGCTCTCATTACATACTTACACACAACCGATAGTATTTATAATTGCTTCTATTGCAGCACATTTCTACACTTAAGTATCTTCTGTGTCAATTATGTTGCAGTGATGAACATGACATTCTCCTTTACAGACTTCTACACAAATTATATATATTTACAGTTGCGGCGGGGGTTTTCGTCTTTGTAAGGGGGGGGCGTAACAGTAAATAATGGATAAGCACTGCTGTAAACTACTAATGTAGAATCCAGTTACTATTTTACATTTCCTAATGTTGTACTCATGCTCAGAACCACTGAGAATACACTCCTGACTTAGCTACATGCATCCTTTCTTCATTGATCACTGAACCTTGTATAAACTGCTCAACACAGATTCACTTGTCAGATGGAACATCGCTATTGCTGGTACTGCATGTGTGTTGAAATCGTCAGCCTGCATTGATCATTATGGGATGGATGAAGTGAATCTCTTGTTAGACCTGCAGACCTAAACCTAGTGAACACAGTGTCCATTTTAGAGTATATAAAATCAAATCAAAGTTTATTTACATTGCGCCAAATCACAACAACAGTTATCTCAAAGCACTTTACATGCAGAAACAGAAACCCAACAGAATTCTCCAGGAGCAAACACTATTGATAGTGGCGAGGAAAAACTGCCTTTCCTTGGCAGAAACCTGAGGCAGACCGCGACACCTGGAGGATGGTTGTCTGCCCAGACCAGTTGGGGTCAAAGGACAGGGAGAAGCAAAAGAAAGAGAGAGAGAGGGATGAGTGGGAGGTGTGAGTAGGGGGAGGTAGAAGTACACACATGGAGGACTATTACAGGGATGATCATCAGTTACAGTTACATAGACAAATGCAAAGAGGTGATGGAACTGGGGAGGGGGGTGGGGGGGTGAGCCTGGAGAAGTGCTGGTCCATGGCAGAGGG
>JAPTHA010199611.1:0-11035 GCA_029814585.1 Gymnapogon annona | reverse complement strand
GTGTGTGTGTGTGTGTGTGTGTGTGTGTGTGTGTGTGTGTGTGTGTGTGTGTGTGTGTGTGTGTGTGTGCGCGCGTTCATGTTGTTACTCTGGTACGAGACGAAACTAACACTGTTCTGATAAATGCACACAGATTTACTCTTGAGTGAAGCCTCACACTCCTGCTCTATAGATGATTATTACAAGATATAGAACACTATAGAACAGACAACAGAATAGAACAAAATAGAACAGATATAGAACAGACTACAAAATAGAACAGACTTTAGAACAGAATAGAACAACTATAGAACAGAAAAAAGAACAGAATGGAACAAAATAAAACAGACACTGAGTTGGTACTAATACTGCAGTACAGTGTATACTGATGAGTACGTGTCTCCCCTCACAGTAAACCCAGCGGTGATCAGGACAGGGGTCCGGCTGTGGAGAACGCTGGTAGGACCTCCACTCTATTGCATCATCACCTGAGGGTCTCCTCAGTGTGTGTACTGTGTGTACTCATGTGTACTTGTCTCTGCAGCAGGTGCTGGACACAAGACCAGTGAGGAGGTAAGTTTTGACCCTGTGATCAGCCACGTGATTGGTTGCTGGGTGTTAATGGGCGTGGTCTGCAGGGGGTCGTGGTGCTGGTCTCGGGACTTCCTGCGGAGGGTTGGACCGACGATGACATCATCAAACTGGCCACGCCCTTCGGATCTCCGTCAGACCTCATCGTGTCCAGGCACCACGGGAAGGTGAGTGAACACTGATGCTGTGTTTCATATTCACTGTGTGGTTCATATTCACTGTGTGGAACCTGACCCACCTTTATTACACAGACCCCCACCTTTATTACACACTGACTGCTTTAATGTGTGCCAATATTCACCTACAGTGTAAATACAACACAATATAATAATAGCACTAACATAAACACTGGTATTTATAAACTATTTATTCAACTATTTTCTAGTGTTAATATCGATTGAATGACCCCGGCTGAATATTTCAGTTGGTAAGGCACTGGGCTGGTGCATAGGGGTCCCGGGTTCCATTCCTGGTATGAGCGTCCAGTGGGTTGTGTCAGGAAGGGCATCCGACGTAAAAACTCTGCCAAATCACATATATGCAAATTGGATTCGCTGTGGAGACCCCAGAAGAGAAAAAGAACAAAGAAAGGGCGATATTGATTGAATGATAAGAAATGCGTTGAGTCCAGACAGTGTGTGTGTATTTGTTTGTGTTTATGCGTGTGTGGGTGTTGCAGGTGCTTGTATACATGGCAGACGTGGAGGCGGCTGAGGAGATGGTGAAGGTCCTCACCGTCAGACCTCCACAGATCCACCAGTGTGTCCTGACCCTGATGCTCATCCAGCAGCGCATCAGCCTCAAAACCCCGGTATCTTCATCCCCTCAGCCTCATGCACTACAAATGAGTCCAAGACCATCTCCATACAGTGCTGACTCAGGCCTGAGTGAATACAGTACATGAAGAATGAGTATCTGACCTAATCACACACTGTCTGGACTGTTCACCAGGTGGCGCTCTACAACCTCCTGATGGGAAGACTGGACCCACTGGTGAGTACTGGTCCTTGTACAGTACACACTGTACCACACAGGACTACTGGGATTACTGTCAGTGTCAGTTTTAGTCGTTGTAGTGTTAGTTGTAGTAGTATCTATGGTGTATATGTACTGTAGTTGTATTAGTATCTATGTGTATATGTACAGTAGTTGTAGTATATGTACTGCAGTTGTAGTACTATCTGTAAGTGTGTGTGTCTGTGTGTATGCAGAAGCCTTCGGCGTCTGTCAGTTGGAAGAGTCTGGTCGTCATCAGGAACGTTCCTCCCTCTGCCTCCAATGAGCTCCTGACGCTGGTGCGTCGCTTTGGGACGGTGACCAACACTGTGGTGATCAAAGACATGGTCAGTAACTCCTTGTGTGAAGTGGGCGGGGCCAAAACAATAGTAACAGAATTATATCAGTAATGTACAACAACAAACTGTCATTATAACAATATTATACCTGTTTATCATTTATACATGTACATTCAAATCATTCTAAAAATATTATACCTGTTTATCATTTATACATATTATAACAGTTTAGTGAAGTTATGTTTAATCAGTGTGATGTGTATCTGTGTCTGAAATACACTGAACTCGCAGTAGAAGTGTGAGCTGTGACTTATTGTGGTGTCCTGCAACTGACTGTTCTCACTGTGTATGTCTCTGTGTCAAAGGTCATCTGTGAGATCGCCAGTCACATCATGGCGCTGTCCGTCTGCAAACGCTTCCACAAGTGCCCCTGCATCATCCGGACCAACGCCCTCTTCTTCTCCCGCAAACCCGACCCCAAAGACCAGGCCACGGTCATCAGCGCCCTCCTCAGGCCAACACAGGTGAGAGGTCAACAGACAACCACAGGATCCCAGACAACAGACAAAACGCACATCGCCCATACCTTGTATTTATAGTAGAGGTGACTCTATCTGTGGATCGGTCTATACCTAGTATTAATAGTAGAGGTGACTCCATCTGTGGATCAGTGCATACTTGTGTGTTTTGTATATATTTAATTGATCTCCTGGTTCATTAAATGGTTCTTTAATTTGTCTGTTGTTCAGGAAACTCCTGCACAGGGTGAAGAGGAGGTCACAGAAACTCCAGTCACAGAGACGTCTGAACCAGGAGCAGAACAGGAGAGAGACCAGCAGGAGGAGGTGAAGGAGGAGGTGACAAAGGAAGCTGCTGAGGTCAATAAACAGCCTCCAGACACGGACGCCAAACAGGGAGAGACGGAAGAGAACCAGGAAGTGGACCCCAAGACTGAACCCCAGTCTGACAACGTATCGCCAGAAGAAACCAGTGCAGAGACTCTGCCCACGGAGGAGACTCTGCCCACGGAGGAGACTCTGCCCACTGAGGAGACTCTGCCCACGGAGGAGACTCTGCCCACGGAGGAGACTCCGCCCGCCGAGGAGACTCCGCCCGCCGAGGAGACTCCGCCCGCCGAGGAGACTCCGCCCGCCGAGGAGACTCCGCCCACCGAGGAGACTCCGCCCGCCGAGGAGACTCCGCCCACCGAGGAGACTCCGCCCACCGAGGAGACTCCGCCCGCCGAGGACACTCCGCCCGCCGAGGAGACTCCGCCCACCGAGGAGACTCTGCCCATAGAGAAGACTCTGCCCACCGATGAGACGCCACCCACTGAAGGGACTCTGCCCACCAAGGAGACTCCACCCACTGAGAAGACTCTGACCACCGAGGGGACTCCGCCCACCGATGAGAGTCCACCCACCGAGATGACGAAGAACACTTGTGATGCTGACGCAACTGCAGAGCAGCCACTCCTTCCAGCAATGCCCGCAGTAAGAAAACACCAACAACACAGAATGGCAGCATCACAGACAAAACACACACAGACAATGACAGTGTCACAGACAACAGACAAAACACACACGCACAATGACAGGATCACAGACAAAACACACACACGCACAATGGCAGGATCACAGACAAAACACACACACAATGACAGGATCACAGACAAAACACACACAATGACAGGATCACAGACAATAGACAAAACACACAACCACACCAAAAAAAAACACGAAACGGGTACAAAAAAAACCACATACATCAGTGTAGTGCATGAGTCCCATAGAGACATATGTTGACCTCTGACCTCCTAAGTCCTACAAGCCCTGCTGGGGTATATAGAGCTGAACCAATGTGTGTATTGGTACATGTTCATGTACTTTATACTGTACATGTGTGTACCTGTACTTCCAATGGAAACTGGCAGTGCCCACCCACTGCAGTGTGTGTTTGTGTGTGTCAGGTGACTCAGGGGATGGTAACTGTGTGTGTGTGTCTCAGGTGACTCAGGAGATGGTGAAGGCGCTTATCGTTGAATGTCGAACGAGAACTGCGAACCCGACCAATCGGATGACGGCACCGGGAGAACAACAGGAAACGGAGACAGAGAAGAAAGAGGCAGAGAAGAGCCCCCGGGAGGAGGAGCTGAAGAGGAGAGAGAGGGAGAGGAAGGAGAGGGTGGAGCGCAGGGAGAGGGACAGGAGGGAGCGGCAGAAGGAGCGAGAGGAGCGCGCCCGGCGGGAGAGAGAGAGGAGGGAGGAGGAGAGGAGGGAGTGGGAGAGGAGAGACAGACAGCGGAGAGAGAGGAAGAGGGCGTCCCGCTGGAGACACCGGGAGAAGGACGACCGCCACAAGGTGAGACCAGACGCCCCCGCACACCAGTCTCCCATTACCCACAATTCAACATGTGCTCCCTTCAGGTGGAGGAGCAGGAGGAGGAGTTCCCCTTCAACATGAGCGACTTTGTCACAGTCGACGAAGTCGGAGACGTCAACGACCTCCCCTGTCCCACCGTTAGCATGGAGACCATAGGAGGAGCGCAGCAGGAGGACGCTCCTCCACCTGAGCAGCAGGAGGACGCTCCTCCACCTGAGCAGCAAGAGGATGCCCTTCCTCCACCTGAGCAGCAAGAGGACGCTCTTCCTCCACCTGAGCAGCAGGAGGACGCACATCCTCCACCTGAGCAGCAAGAGGACGCACATCCTCCACCTGAGCAGCAAGAGGACGCTCTTCCTCCACCTGAGGAGGTAAAGACCAACCGCCCCCCACCTTTATTACACACAGAGAGTATTATGGTCTGGAGAGTACGTAAGAGTCCGTGACAGTGTGTGAGAGTACGTGGGAGTGTGTGAGAGTACATGGGAGTACGTGAGAGTGTGTGAGAGTACATGATCTCAGTATCTGAGGAATGACAACAGTGTATGGTAGATAATGTGTAGACGGTGAAGGACGCTTGAGAATCAACACAGGTCACATGACCAGAAAACACACCAACCCTGGAACTGTTTATGTAACCTTGTACACACTAATACATACACACACACAAATGCACTGCTCCTCCATCTTCCTCCTGAAGCTCTCCCTGTCTCTCCGGTTCTTATATTGAAGGTGTTTGTCCTCCTCGGCTCCTCTGTGTCTCCAGAGCTCAAGGTTCTCTTCTTCTCATTCAGTAGAGCCTTCAACCCCTGGGTCACCCATGGCTCTGGGGTCACCCATGGCTCTGGGGTCACCCATGGCTCTGGGGTCACCCGTGGCTCCGGGGTCACCCGTGGCTCCGGGGTCACCCGTGGCTCAGGGGTCAGGTTGGTCATTTGTGTGGATGTTAGTTGAATAGCATAGGAGCTAACACAGAACCTTGGGGTACTCCATTCTTCTGTGTCCTCCATCTGCCCTTCTTGCTATCCATTTCAACAAAGAAAGGCCGATTGACAAGGAGTGATCTCATGACTTTAGAGAAAAAAGAATAAATTAAGGTAAAATGTAATAAATATGAATATTCTTGTCTTTTTCACCAAGGACATGCCCATGGAGGTCGCCACGGAAACCACCGCATCTGACCCCACGCCATCTGAAACAGAGGGTCAAGCATCCGTGGATCCCGCTGAGGCGTCTCCGCACAGACAAAACCCAGAAGCATCACGCCAACAGGACGCCACAGGTACCAATGCCAACCACAGGAAGTGCCCAAGTCACAGGATGTTTTAATGGAACATTGGGCTTAAATCTGATCTTGTGTTTGACAGAAACTCCAATGACAACGGAGGACTCCAAACCACAGATGGAACTGGCCCCCGTCTCTGCACCACCGCCGCCGGTTGCAGCTGAATCCCCGACCAATGGCAGCGCAGTGGCGAACATGGAGGAGACGCCGGAAAAACCAGAAGACAAACAAGAAGAGACGGAGGAGGACGAGGACAACGCTGCTGAGATGGGTGAGCACCAGACCACACATGTGGAGCCTGGAAATGCTGGAAAATGCTTGAATTTCAACCGGCGCTTTCCCACTGAAGGAACTTCTGTAGTTCTTAGGACCTTTTTTCATGAGAGTAGTTCCTACAACTCAATTACAGGTACAGGATAGGAACTGAAACTAAGAGCAACACTACTGCTGTGTGAATACAAAGACTGTGGAAACAACCCTTGAAAGTGCTTGGAAGGTGTTGGATTGATCCTCGAATAATGTCTCCAATCCCTGATGATTGTGGTAAAAAGTGACAAAGATGGTTGTCAATCCATGTTTTGTTGTAGAACAGTGTGTTACTCCAGTGTTTTACTCTAGTGTTTTACTCCAGTGTGTTGCACTCCAGAGAGTCAAGCAATGACCCTGAAAAGTGCTTGAAATTTACCTTGAAAAATACCCACAAACCCTTGAGACTTGAGTGTTGTGTTTCAGCCAAGGATGAAAGGAGCGAGGGCCACGAGAACACTGGACGCAAGACCGCCAAGACCCCCGTCACTGACCCCCTCCCACCCTTTGACTCCAGCAACCCCATCGGTGAGACCTCCGCCAGTGCTTCAAACTACATAAACAATACCATCCATTAACAAAATAAAAGCCCATCAGTGACACCACTCAGGTCCAGGTTCCTTTATATCAGTAGGTCTATGGTGTGTGTTAGGGTTCTCAGTAGGTCTATGGTGTGTGTTAGGGTTATCAGTAGGTCTATGGTGTGTGTTAGGGTTATCAGTAGGTCTGTCCTGGTCTCCCACCGTAGTCATAGACTTCCTTTATTGTCATCACACACACACACACAATGAATCCGGTAACGAAATGTCATAGATTGTCAGCTGATGATACAAATAAATTTGGAAATATAAAAGTGCACAGTTGATGAAATGAATCTGAAGCCGAGAGTAACTGCAGTGTAATTATGACAACACACACAGTCAATAATAAATAAGATGGACAATGTGACAATGTAAACAGTACTATAAACAGTGAAATACCACACATCAGTGTAAACAGTGCTATACACAGTGAAAATACTTTATATCAGTGTAGACAGTACTATAAACAGTGAAGGTGCCACATATCAATGTAAACAGTACTATAAATAGAATACTGCACATCAATGTGAACAGCACTATAACCAGTGCAAATACCAAATATCAGTGTAGACAGTAACCAGTACTATAAACAGTACCATAAACAGTGGTAGTAGCTCGTATCAATGTAAAATAGTACTATAAACAGTGAGAACTGCATAGCAGTGTAAACAGCACTACAAACAGTGTAAACATTGCACATCATTCAGTTTTCACATCAGTCACATTGAAGTCCAGCACTACGTACTCTTGGTCATGTTTCCTAGTGTAGTGTGTATTTTGTTTGTACTACAGTAGTGTGTGTGTATTGTGTGGTGTACTGCAGTAGTGTGTGTATTGTGTGTGTACTACAGTGGTGTGTATTTGTCGTTACAGGGATGCAGTACTTGGTTCCAAAGACAGGATTTCTGTGTAAAGTCTGTAATCGTTTCTTCTGTGGAAACAAACAAGTGGAACTGAACCACTGTAGAACCCTCAAGCACTACCAGAACCTGCAGGTACACACCAGGGGCCAAACTCAATACACACCAGGGGCCAAACTCAATACACACCAGGGGCCAAACTCAATACACACCAGGGGCCAAACTCCATATACACCAGGGGCCAAACTCGATATACACCAGGGGCCAAACTCCATATACACCAGGAGTCAAACTCGATATACACCGGGGGCCAAACTCAATATACACCGGGGGCCAAACTCAATATACACCAGGGGGCCAAACTCCATATACACCAGGGGGCCAAACTCCATATACACCAGGGGGCCAAACTCCATATACACCAGGGGCCACGCTCAATATACCCCAGGGGCCACGCTCAATATACCCCAGGGGGCCAAACTCCATATACACCAGGGGCCAAACTCCATATACACCAGGGGCCAAACTCCATATACACGTGTCTGATCCAGTGTCTTTTTTTTTTGTGTAGAAATATTTGCAGAAGTCGAAGCGCTGAAGCCTGGAGTGGTTCCTCCTCAGGGGTCAAGGGTCAGACCCCGGAAAGTACACACACCAACTACTGTTCTGTTGATGTACACACACGACACAACTGTCCCAACACAATAAAACACTTTTCTTTAATTCTGTTTCAGTCGTAGATTTTATTTCTCACAAATGTTAGAATGGGTTTTAGATACACACACACATATACTGTGTGTATATATATGTGTGTGTGTGTGTGTGTTGGTACATGCATATAGTGTACATATTGTGTGTGCGTGCATGGATAGTGTGTGTGTGTGTGTGTTATACGCTGCATTCATTAGAGGACACACATCTGTGTTTAAGGCGTTGATGAGTTGGAGTTTGTTTAGTAACAGTACACACTGTTACACGTACATGTGTACACACAAGTACTATTTGAATGTAGTACAGCCAATCACTGAGCAGGACACAGCAGCCAATCACTGAGCACGACACCAGGTCAAAAGTCTACGCTATGAAGTTCCCCATCTCAACGTTTAGGGAATGATCTGTTATGACCCTGTAACACACACGTACACACAAACACATACCACTACATACACACAACACTACATACACACAACACTACATACATAACATGGCTATAATAGAATAAGAAATCATACTCATAATTCAATTATAATTTTTCATCACAATGGATGGATTGTGATGGATGCATAATGGAAGGATGGATAATGATTGATGATGGATGGATGATGAATGATGGGTGGATGATGATGGATGATGGATGATGATGGGTAGTACTGTATGTATGTACTGTACATATACAGTATGTACTCTATGTATAAACACAGTCCAGTACATTGTTTTCATGTAAATACAGGAAAATACAGTTACAGAGAAATGCTTATAGTTGTATTTATACATTATGTAATATTTGGGCTATTTGTATTTATGTTATTATATAATATTTGTGTTTCTATGTTATTGTGATAATATTCGTTGATTTATTTATTTATATGCTGTGACTGTGTTTGGTCCGCGGGCCTCATGTTGGACACTGGTTCATGATTGTGTTCCAGTAAAAGTACAGGTTTTTAAACACATACCTGTGCACCGGCTGAACCGGTCGGTCCAGCTGTGGGGGTGGAGCCAGTGGGTGGGAGGAGTCACTGCACAAAGACCAACAAACAGCACACAAGTTCACCAGGTGACTGGGACTAGGATGAAGACGCACGCAGGGCTGGACTAGAACAGGTCTACACTGAAACAGGTCTGGACTAGAACAGGTCTAAGCTGAAACAGGTCTAGATGGGAACAGGTCTACACTGGAACAGGTCTGGATAGAACAGGTCTAAACCGGAACAGGTCAACACTGGAACAGATCTAGACTGGAACAGGTCTAAACTAGAGCAGGTCGACACTGGAACAGGTCTAGACAGGAATAGGTCTACTCTGGAACAGGTTTAGACTAGAGTAGGTTGACGCTGGAGCAGGTCTACTCTGGAACAGGTCTGGACTAGACCAGTTCTAGAATAGAGTACGTTGATGCTGGAACAGGTCTACACGAACAGGTCTAGACTACAGTAGCTTGACACTGGAACAGGTCTAGACTGGAACAGGTCTGGACTAGAACAAGTCTACACTGGAACGGGTCTACCAGAACCACCTCAGTCCAGTACCAGGTGAGTACTTCAGGTAAGGTAAATACACACTAGAGTCAAACTGTATATGTGTAATAACACTATTACAACACTGGAGTTGAATATACCTTTATTCGTCTCGCGAGGGGAACTTTCACACACAGCAGCAAAAAAGAACAGAAAAAAAGAACAGAGCAGAACAGATACACAACAAACTGAATTCTTGCACAACATGGACCACATGGACAGTATACAGGACTGAAGTTAACGCGTCCTCCGGAACAGAGAAAGGCAGTGAAAGGTCCACGCAGCCACTGTTAGCATAGCGCTCTCAGCTGCTAACCGCTAACAGTTCAAACGTAACCGTTTATAACTAAGGTTTACGACAACCTGTGTAGGAACTACAACCTTTTCCTCTCCTCACAGGGTCTGTTTTAGTTGTAGGAACTATATGAGGTGGTGGTTGCTGATGGGTGGAGCTCAGGCCACGCCCACTTGTGGTTCTTACAGTGGAGAGAGTGTGTACGGGTGAATATTCATCTGTGTGAACTAGAATGTGCATGAATATGAACACAGGTCTGGACCATGAACAGATGAAGTCAGAGTTTGTGTGGTGTTGATGATTATGGGATGTATGAATATGAACACAGGTCTGGACCATGAACAGATGAAGACAGAGTGTGTGTGTTGATGATTATGGGATGTATGAATATGAACAGAGGTCTGGACCATGAACAGATGAAGTATTGTGTAAGCCATAGTACAAAATACATACTACACACACACTACACTAGTTGTGTGACCTGTGACGTAATGGAAACATCCTGGTCTTTATCAACATGGAGGGAAGGGTTCATAATCATGTCATCAGTATTCCAGTTATGTACACTATGCCCCGTTAGCCTCATGGTCCACATCAGGAGTGTCAAAGCTCCGGCCTGTGGACCACAACAGGCCCCTCCCAGGGCCCAGTGTGGGTCATATTCACACTGATTTGAAGGATTATGTATTTCTGTCAATACGCACTCAACACTGACTACAAACTCAGGTCTAGAAGAGGCCAGGGTTAGGCTTGTGTACTATATACACAGTGTACATAGTATACTGTATACTACATACAATGTATACTGCATACACTGGACTACATACACTGTGTACTACATACACTGTATACTATGTACACTGTATACTACATACACTATATACTATGTACACTGTATACTACATACATTGTGTACTATGTACACTCTGTACTACCTACACTGTGTACTATGTACATTGTATACTATGTACACTGTATACTACATGCACTATATACTACATACACTGTATGCTATGTACACTGTATACTACATACACTTTATACTAAGTACACTGTGTACTATGTACACTTTATATTACATACACTGTATACTACATACACTGTGTACTACGTAAACTGTATACTACATACATGTGTACTACGTATACAGTGTGTAGTACACTATACAACTTGTATACACTGTAATGGATATATAATATAAATACACTGTACTCATGTTAATAT